>PVJL010008413.1:0-66907 GCA_004026885.1 Lyroderma lyra
GACACCTCCCTCTGCTCTCTAGGTTGAGAAGGAAGCGGGGGGCGGGACCAAGCGGCGCGTGCGCGATACTGTTGCTGTCCCTTTGCAGCTATTGCGTTGCAAAAAAAATCCTGACTAGGTAGCCTTGGGCCTTTTCTGTGCTAGAGGATCTAAAGGAGAGAAAAAGATTTCTGCAACCGAAGGGGCAGTCGGGTAGTATTAAATTTAAGATACTAATGCCCGCCCTTACTGGAGTGTGGGGATAGGAGTGGGGAAGGGCCTTAGCGTAGAGAGCTGAAGAGTATAAAACCATTAGTTTGGGGGTCAGGCGTTTTGAAAGGCTTTACAGGACCTCTTCTCTGCGTAATTCTTTCCTGATTACTGACTGGTGTAAACACAACCCCTTGAACAATTCTGATAAACCTTCGAAACCCGCAGCCCCTCCTTGCAGCGTGTAGGAGCCGCCAGCGTGCCCAGCAGCTGGGCCGCCGAGCCTACCTCCTGAAGATCCTAGCGCGTGCACCACCCCCACCCCCTGGCCTCCCTCCCCATCCACGGCTTTCACGCACTTGCAGTGATTGTTTTGCCCGCTCCCGCCACCGCCGCCACCGCCGCCGCCGCCGCCGCCGCCGCCAGAGGAGCAGCAGCGCTAGTGCAAACCGGGAAGATGGCGGCCGGCGGCGGCGGAGGCAGCAGTAAGGCCTCCTCCTCGTCGGCCTCTTCGGCTGGGGCTCTGGAGTCCTCGTTGGATCGAAAATTCCAGTCGGTAACTAACACCATGGAATCTATTCAAGGCCTGTCGTCTTGGTGTATAGAAAACAAGAAGCACCACACTACTATCGTCTACCATTGGATGAAGTGGCTCCGGAGATGTGAGTGTTGGGGGTGCCTAGGGGACGGGAAGACCGGGGACATGGAAGGAAATACTGCCCCAGTCGCTTGGGGTTTTCCCGTGGAGCCACTGCATTCGGTTGGGGTTGTTCACATTTGGGAATACCCGAGTGTTCCCAAACCCAGACTGCATTCCTAGCCAGAGTTTTCCTGAATTGCAGGAAGCTTAGCATTTCTTGGATGTTTTAGCCACTGACTTGGTGTGACCTTGGGCCGTTAGCCCCAGATCTGTAGAGATTTACACATCATACCACTTCAGAGCCTTGTAAGGTACCGTTGACTTTACTGAACCTTCACGGAAATTGTCGCGTCCGTTTGTTTCTTACATAGGCCTTGAGGTGTGAATGATTTTTGGTTTTCCTGCTGATAGACAAGCCCTGGTCGAAGCAGTAGTAAATTCACCTATTTCGCTGAATATGTTAGACCACTCTGTTTTCTACTGTCCTAAAACTTGTGTCACAAGAAGGGTTTATTTGGATGAATGTTAAATAACAGGCGCTTCACACGACCTGTGAGGTTTTTCCCTCTGCCTGTGTTAGCTGCAATGAAATACAGTCTTCTTGATACTGACCGGAAACTATTGTGGTTAGTATTATCAATAATATTTTAAATGAAAAAACATATCCGGATACTTCTTGATCACATGAAATAACCTTTTTAAGGAATTGAGTTTGGTTGCATAGGTAATAATCAAAACAGGAAATCAAGAAATGGGCTTTTTGAATATATAGTACTCCCCCCAATTATTACTTTTTGTCTTCAGGGGGAAGTTTTTCCACTTTGCTGCTTTACTACAGAAAAGAGGCCTAGTAAACTGTCAGGAAGCATGGATTGTTTGCCAAAGATCTCAAATCTTTTCGGAGGAAGTATGGAGAAGGCACTGTTGCTTCTAGCTGAGAAGAGAGGGTTAACCCTAAATGCATCTGTATTTGAATTTTTAGGTCTTTTGCTGCTTTCTGCTCATGGCTGGTCATCAGTGTTATCCGTCATCCAGTTATTATTCCACTTCTGCCATTGTCTCTGTAGTGTTTTGATTTGTGTTTACCTTTTTGGAAACATGGATAAAACTTGCAAAATCACAGGCCCCAAGCTTCAAACCATTTGTACATACAAAGTTATTCTTGGGAGAGATGTTTTGTGGCTCTTGGATAATACAAGCTGAAAGGGTTGTAGAACCAAGACAGTATTACCTATATTTATCAATAACAGATCGAAGTTACTTTCCTTTCCAAGAGGTAAAATTAGAACATGTGAAATCAAATATGGTAACAGTCATCAAAGACCCTTAGATATTAAGTTTATCTGCTGTGTGCCCACACCTGTATTGTCATTTACAGTATATCATTATACCTTAAAATAACCCTAAAAGTAGATTTTTAAATCATTGCTTTAAAGATGGGGAAACTGAGCCTCAGAAGTATTAACTAAGTTGCTCAAAGTTAGACAGTAAAGTGGTGGAGTTAGGATTTGATTCCCTGTCAGATGACAATGGCAACATTTAACTTTGATAAAATAATGTTTTTAAGATTGCTCTTTAATATACTTGGTACACCAGTGATAGCAAGCACTGTGAACCTGAGAACATAGTTTCCTTAAACATATACTCCTTCCTGTTTTAAAACATTTTTACTGAATTATTTCAAGCATTTCACATCTTCTACCTTTGGGCTCTGGTACTTGAACTGTATGGTTACATCATTTGCAAGAATTAAGTTGGTCCTCATCCCTGCTTTTTGGGATTACAAATGACAATTACATTTTTTGTTAGTCAACAGTAATGAGATATACTGGAGCCAAAATTTTTCTCTCTCTGCTGTTGATATTTGTGCCTGAGTTTATTTCTCTTGATATCTTAAGAGGGCAAAAATGATTGCTCTAGGAAGAAAATACTTCATTTGAAGTGCATTATATATAGTTTATAAAGTTAAATGCTTTTGACTTTGTAAAAACCTGTTTGTTTTCTTTTTCCTAGTGGAATCCAACTTATCTTTCTAAAATGGTTAAGGGTAATTTGTAGTCCATTTGTATTTACAGTTGATCTTTGAGCAATGCAGGATTTAGGGGTGCTACCCCCTGAGCAGTCAGAAATCTGTGTATAACTTTTGACTCCCCCAAAACTTAACTACAAATAGCCTACTGTTGACTGGAAGCCTTAACATAAGGAGTTGATTAACTCATAGTTTGTATGTTATGTATTATATATTATATTCTTACAATAAAGAAAAGAAAATGCTATTAAGACATCATAAGGAAGAGAATCTACAGTATTATATGTGTTCATTGAAAAAAATCCATATATATAATAATTTCATATTTCTTTACAGTTAGAATTATTTTAGTTTGAGTTTGGTTTCTAAGTCAGCTTTAGGCAAATCTGTGTTTTTGGCATTCCCAGTCTTTCTGTCTCTTTTCCTGATGCCACTTTTGCTTCTCTCCTTTTCTTGCATCCATTATTTAGTACTTTTTATTTAGACCTCTATGAATTTAAGTAACTGTGTTAGCTCCTCCAGAGATATTTTCTATTTTATCTTTTATTTATTTCATTCTGTGTAATAAACTCTTGTTCACTTTTAGCAAACTTGTCCAACCTGCAGCTCAGGACAGCTTTGAACGTGGCCCAACACAAATTTGCAAACTTTCTTAAAACATTATGAAAATTATGCACTGACCTTTTCTTAGCTCATCAGCTATTGTTAATGTTAGTATATTTTATGTGTGGCCCAAGACAGTTCTTCTTTCACTATGGCCCCAGGAAGCCAAAAGGTTGGACATCCTTGCTTTAAAGGAAACAATTTAGAGAACGCAAGTAGGCTTCCTGAAGGATATTCCATGGGTGACTCCTACTGATTTTATTTAGGCTTTTAATCTGTTTGACTGAAGCATTCATTACCATCGTTTTTTAAAGTAATCTTTCTGTCATAAACAGATGTCACTCCTGTGCTTTAAAATCCTCCAGTGATACCCCATTGCAGCAGGGTTAAGATCTAAACTTCCTTTACTGCCATCTACACTCAAGTTTCTATACTAACTGCCCTGCCTACTACCTCTCAAGCTTCTAATCCTATCGTCTCATTATTTGTCCAGCTCAGATAGTAAGGCCTCAGCAGGACCTTCCTGAATTACCTTATTTCAGGTGGTCTCTTCAGTTTCTTTCTATCACATCACTTTATTTTCAGTATATGAAATGACCTTATTTATTTGTTCACATAGTTATTGTCTATCTTCTCCTTCTAGAAGTCAGGGCTGTCTTCTTTGCTGCTGTATCCTCAAGCAATTAGAACAGTGTTTAGAATATGGTACACAGTCAGTAAATACTTGCTAACATGATTTTGTGAAATAGTTTATCAAGAACTTGCATTGTTTTAATTGTTTATCAGAAAGAAATGTTTATAATTTAGTGAAAGAAATCATAGGTATGGTTGTTGGCATGTTGAAGATAAGGCCCTTACATGAACTTGATGTGCAGTTTGACCAGATTATTATTTCTACATTTCATTCCTCACTCCCATTTTAAATGTAAAATGGTAATCAATATGGAAAAGTAGAAAAGTACATACTTTAGAATTAGACCTAGGTTCAGATCTTAATACCATCACTTAATACCTGAGTGACTATGCAAAGTACTTAAATTGTGAGCCTCGATTTCTGATCTGTAAATAGAGATAATAACTCTCAGGATTGTCGTCTGGATTTAAGAAGATACTGCATTTATTTTTGCATATGTCCTGGCCTATAAGAAACATTCAGATTGTTTATTATTTTGACGATGGTGCAGAAAAGGATAGTCTTAAGATCCTGAGTATTAGGGAGTTCCCTGGTGGTGTTTTGGCGCTTCCAACACTGCGGCCTGGGTTCTACCCTCCAGGGAACTCCCCCACCCCACCCCCCAAAAAAAGATTCTGAGTATTCAAAATAATTATGGCGAAACTTTGTTTTAGGTGTAGTGCTGGAAATTATGTTCCCAGTCAGGGGCAGGTGAGTTGGATCTGTCTCTCTGTAGTGAGTGAGTAAATGCACTGGAGAACTGGTAGGATGAAATGGAAAGTACTGTGTTTACGATGTCTCCTTTTTTTCTTGTTTGTAACCATTGAATGGTTGGTCTGTTTCATTAGAAGGTAGTATGTGAATTTTTGAAGAAAAGGGGAATATAGGAAAGTAGAATTGTTTGTAAAGCAGAAAATCTGTTAAGATTTTCCTGGAGTTATTTTTGGTATAAAGTTTAAATATGTACAAGACTCAGAAAATATGATACCCCACTTTTACTAATCACCCACTTCCGTAGTGACCAATTTAATGCTCAGTCTTTTTTCTTCTATCACCTTTTCCTCCGCCTCCCCCATCTGAAGCAAATCTGAGTACAATCTGGTATTTTTTTCTATAAGAGACTGTTATATAAACATGGAGTAGCAAAAAGAAAAATCTCTTCATATAGGATTAATTTGTTGCAGAGAATTTGCTTTGTAGTTACCATTTTTTATCTATGGCATGGTTTCTCAGTATGGGTCTCAGGATCCTTAGCTGGACCATGAAGGTGGTGTTAAACAAAAAATTTAACTTCGCTAACTGAAAGTCTTTTTTTTTTTTAATTGTTAAATTTACTGGGGTGACATTGGTTAGTAAAAATTACATAGGTTCCAGGTATACAATTCTACAATATATCATCTATGTGTTGTTTTATTTTTTTAATATAAAAATATTTTTAATTGTTAGACTTATTGGGGTGACATTGGTTAACAAGTATTACATAGGTTCTAGGTGTACTGTTCCAGAATGCATCGTCTATTTGTTGCATTATATGTTTACCACCCAGTGTGAGTTTAAAAGTCTTTTTAAAAGACAGGACTTACTAGGTCATTGCTAGACAAAAAGAAGGCTGCCTTGGGGCATGAAGTCTTAACCACCAGCAACATGGCTAGGTAGGAAAGGACTGTCCATGGTCTCTGGAGTTTGCTAGCATTTCTATACATCAGGTAGCTGGCAGGGAGAAGAAAGGTCTAAGCTGTCTGAAAAAGTTTACATTCCATTAGCTGCAGGCAAAGAGGTGGAAAGGGGGCCAGCTCTGGGATAGGCGCAGAGTCCCCAAGAAGAAATGCCCCCTCCTGTGATTGGCTGTGGGGAGCCGTCTGGAAAGCCCATGTGTGAACAAGGAGCAGAGGCTCCAGGAGTTCGATGGTGTCTGGCTGGAATAATTTATGGGAATAGCCACCTGGAAATTAATCTGGAATTTCAACAAACATAGAAGGAATGTGAGCAGTCTTTCTTAGTTGGCCTGCAGCCATTAACAGACTAACAGTTCTTAGTCTGTCTCTCACTCTCTGGCCCTGTAATTTCGTTTAGAACATCTCAGTTTTCTTCTTGTCAGTTTTAGCTGATCCATGAAGATGGTAATAATTTTATAGCCACCTTTTATCAGGTGTTTACTATGTGTCAGGCACTGTTTCAAGCATGTCACACATACTCATTCATTCAGTTCTCACAACTCTTTGAAGTAGGTATTATTATGATCCCCATTTTACAGATGAGAAAAAAGGCACTGAGAGGTTGAGTAATTTGCCCATGGTTACAGAGCTAATATGGAACGGAGGCAGGATTCAACCCAGGCATTCTAGATTTAGTGTGCACTCTTAGCCACTGTACTGGACAGCCTTTCCCATTCATAAAATATTTTCTACAATGCAGAAAACCTTTGATAATTTTATTTATTTATTTTATTTTATTTTATTTTATTTTGTTTTTGTGGGATTTTTTTGTATGTGGCTAGCTCCCTGGCTGGGAATCAAACCCAGGCCGCAGCATTGACAGCGCCAGCACCAAAGCCTTAAGGCACTATAGCACCAGGGAACTCCTGATAATTTTATTTATTCAAGATTAGGCCATATAGATTAACTAGAATGTTGAGATTTTAAATCTTGGGGAGGGGGTTGTTTTTGTTTTATGTGCATTTGAAGTTCTGATAGGCATTTATTTATGTTTCAATTAATAAAAAAATGGGAAAACAAGTTAAGTTGAACATGTTATTAAAGCTGTCTGCTAGATAGAAATCTCTTAATGTGAGGTACATTTATATTAAGTAATAAGTGGGTTTTTTGGTGGCAGAAAGTTTAGGGTACAGTACTGGTCTGTGGGAAGTGCAATCTGCTATCTCTATTTGATATTCCACACATCTGAAGGTCTAGGACCATTTTCTGCAGCTGTGGCCTCTGAAATGTAGCTGTTTCATTAGCTGCTCACTTTGTAGTCCATTCTTTGTAGAAGATGTGTAGGCTACACATGTAGAGCAGTGATGCCCAACCTTGTGGCTTCCCTGGGCCACATTGGAAGAATTGTCTTGAGCCACATATAAATATACTAACACTAACAATAGCTGATGAGCCTAAAAATGGTCACAAAAAAATGTCATAATGTTTTAAGAATTTGTGTTGGGTCTCATTTCAAAGCTGTCCTGGGCTGCAGGTTAGACATGTAGTGGGTATAACAGTACTGCCATAGGCATAAAGATTTTTAACTGCATGTAATATGAATACAAATGAGTAACACAGGCTAGATTCAGATTCTGAGTTCCAAGATAAATTGTGCTTGTAAGTCCCTATTTTACATTCAGTTCTTTTTTTTTGGAGGGGGGGGGGTATGTGGGTAGTTCCCTGTCTGAGAATCGAACCCAGGCTGCAGCGTTGACAGCGCCAAAGCCTTAAGCCACTACACCACCAGGGAACTCCACATTCAGTTCTTTTAACAAATGTTTATTGAATACGTACTGTGCCAAGCACTGGGAATATAGCAGGTGAACAAAACGGAGGAAATTTTTTGCCTTCATGGTTCTTGTATAAGAGGAGACAAACAACAAATGAAATTAATGAGTAAAGTATTAAGTCTATTGGAGGTAAAATATTAGAAGTGCTATAGAGAAATATAAAGCAGGGAAGGGGGATACAAAATGTTATGCAAGTTTGGAGTTTTAAATTAGGTGGTGAAAGAAGGCCTCCCTGAGGTGACACTGGAGTAAGAGGTGAGGTATTAAGCAATATAGATGTGAGAGTGTGAGGGGAGAACGTTCCAAGACACAAGAAGAGAAAAATACAAAGCTCTTGAGGTTAGAGTGTCCCTGGTGGCTTTAAAGAACAGCGAGAAAGCTTTTGTGTCTGGAAAGGAGTAGTTAAAATGAGGATTAGCAGATGAACTCGCAGATGGTGGGTGAGGACTGGGAGAAGGGCAGGTCACAGAGAGTTCTGCAAGCACTGTCAGGACTTCCGGCTTTTATTGAATGAGATGAGGAGCCATTTGTGCAAACGAGTGATGTGAATTGATTTAAACGGTTATTCTGGTTGCTACAGAAACACAGATACCAGTTGGGTGACTATTGTAGTAATGCTGGGTAAGTATTGTTGGCTTGGACCAGGTTGTGGTCAGTGGAAGTGATAAGTAACTTATTTCTGGATCTCTTTTGAAGATAGATTGTACCAGATTTCTAGATGGATTAAATGTCGGGTAAGAGAGGGGAATTATCAAAAATGACCTTGGGTTTTTAGTTGGTTTGTTGGTTTATTGGTTTGTTTTGCCGGAGTGATTAGAAAGAGCTAACATTTGTTCATATGGGGAAGGCTGTAAATGGAGCATATTTTGGGAGGAAAATCAGAAATTTAGTTTTGAATGTTAGGTTTGGGTTTTCTACCTTTAAAAAAAATATTGAGATATAATTCACAAATATAAACTTCAAAAAAAAAAAAAAAAACAAATATAAACTTCGCTCACTTGGAGTTTATGAGTCAGTCGTTTGAGTTGTGAGCAGTCACCACATGGTATCTGTTCCAGTGTGTAGATTGCCTTTACAACCACCAGGCTGAAAGAGAGCAGCAGCCATGTGCCACTTAACGGGGTACATGCTGAGAATGTGTTGTTAGGCCGTGTCATAGTCGTGTGACGTCATGGAGTGCACTTACACAAACGTAAGTAGTGTGGCCTACCACACACCTACACTGCGTGGAGTAACCTGCTGCTCCTGGGCTACAAGCCTGTATAGCATGTTACTGTACTGAATACTACAGGCACCTGTAACACCACGATAAGTGTTTGTGTATCTAAACGTAGAAAGGTACAGTGAAAATACAGTGTTAAAAAATGGTACACCATTCCCAGCCAGGGAGCTACCCATGTACCAAAAAAAAAAAAAAGTAAAAAAAAAAAAAATAAATCACCAAACTAATCTTACATTTGAAAAGGAGCAAAAAAAAAAAATGGTACACCAGCAGAGGTGGCCCTGACTGGTACTCCTTACCGTGAAGGACGCTGACAGGACTGGAAGTGGCTCTGGTTGAGTCCGTGAGTGACTGAAGACCTAGGACGTCATTGGACACTGCTGGAGCCGCTATAAACACTGTATACTCACTACACTACATTTGTAAACCAGCATTCGGTGAAAGCAGGCACAGGAGAAAATGATGCCATTGAGAAACGTAAACACAAGAGGTACGGGACTGCTGCTGGCCTAACACGGCAGACTGTTTACAGCAGAGGTTATTTTTAATAAGTAGAAAGAGTACACTCTAAAATAACAATAAAAAGCATGGTACAGTAAATACATAAATCAATAACAGTCATGTACTATTATTTTCAAGCATTATGCACTGTACATAATGGTGTGTGCCGTGCACTTTTGTATAGCTGGCAACACAGAGGTGTGCTTACACCAGCATCGTCACAGATGCTGTGACGTAGCACTGCAATGTTGCAGGCTCTGTGACTAGGCGATGGGCGTTTCCAGTTCTGTTAGAATCTTTGGAACCACCATAGTCGTATATTTGGGCTGTCATTGACAGAAACCAACAAAAATGACGTTGTGCAGCACAGTACTGCACTAGGGATGGATAGAGAAGTAAGGGGAGTACCAGAGTAATTAAGAGTAGATAGAGAAGAGGTCAGGAGAGAAGGCCCCGGGCCATTCTGGTATTTTAGATACCTCTTTCTGCCTACCTTGGTCTGATGTGTTCTTTGCTTAGGTTCTTTTTGAGGTTCAAGGTAAACTTTATCTCAGCCCCCCACAAAGAAGAACTAAATCAATTTCCATCTCTTGCATGTTTCTACTTTTGTTTTAGGCTTAATAACACATCTGGATTTGTTAGGCGTGAGCTCTGTTATAATTCCCACTTGTAAAATTATTGCATAATCGGCCTTTTCCCTCCTTCCCCTTTGGATTCCTAGGTTACTTTTCTTCATTACAGTGCTCTAGAATGGGTTCATAGAGGTGGGCAATATTTTCCATGTTTCCCGACAATGTTGCAAAGCATGGAACTCCCTCTATTACAGTATATAATTATTGCAGTGGTATAAACTAAATGAGCCGTTTTATCTGCATTAGGAGATTTCACATGCCATTATGTCCTTCATTTAGCTGATTTGTGTCAAATGCAGAAGGGTGGTATCATATGGTCTTAGTTGGACCTGAAACAATACGTTAAACAGTTTCACTGTACATACCATGGTAAGCTAAATAAATTATGCAGCAAATAAACTCCCACAACTCCCAAGTGTGAAACAATATTGACAAACTTCAAATGGTTCTGTGGTATGGAAACATCATGAAAGGAAAATTTGATTGTCAATGGAAAAATACTAATATTAAAATTTGCTCAAATAGGCCATCCCAAAATTACAGTTTGTCTGTAGAGAAGGGGTGAGTGTGTGGATGTGTGTAATTTCTGAGGGAGTGGAGACTTACTGATTTTGTTTTTAGTGATTTGGCTTCCTGCCTTTCATAAACTGATTAAAAATAGATACATCCAAACTCCTTTCCCCCTAGGCTTTTGTCAGTCAGTCATTATTATTTCTTTTACTTTTCGGAAGTGTTTGTTTTATAGCCATACTTTAAGAAGTCCAAAGGGGATCTGTAAGTTGGTTGGTTTAAAATTTCAACTGTCTGAGCAATAAGGATACAATGAGGCTGTTTAATGTGTAGGAGCTTAGAGATCCTAGTGTTAATAGAAATTACTCAAACTCTTAACGCTGTTTTACAAACCAGCTTGACTTGAGTTTCTTATCTCTTTGTCAAGGGAACAAAGTAGTTGGTGTTTTGTAGTGCTTTCAGATTTCACTGTCCCCACCGATTTTAATAATAGAACACTGGGGAAATGCACATCTTGTAGAGAAAGTAGTAGAACCTAGTTACTCCTTTTGGAAAAAGACAACAGTTCCATCTGTGCTTTGAAACATTAAAGTTTTTCTAGCTAAGATAAAGACAGTTTTAAAAATACCTTATTCTTTTTATTCTCTGAGAGAGAAACGTTGAAATAGAGACTCTTTGATGAAAGAAATGAAATGTTTAGTATGCTGGGTTTAAATTTTGGTTGTGGCTTTTATCTTTCCTTCATCTCTCTCCCTCCCTCTAGTTCCCTCGCTAGTGAATAGTTTCACTTACTTTCACTGTATGGTTCTTTGGTACCCACTAGCAGAGAGCAAGAGAGTTTCTTTATTCCCCTTTAGTAAAAGTTGCATTGTTAGAGGTGAAACGATTTTTTAATGTTAGGAATTATAACTTACCATGCTTAATTTTTAAAAGGCCAGGATGGATCCTGTGTTGTTTTGTGCTCCCTTTATCATCATGATAATTTTAAAACTGTAGCATAGGATTTTTTTTAGTCCTTTTTGTTATTATAATACTAGGGAATGCCTGGAGAATACATTAATTTGAAAACTGTTTACTTTTTTTTTTTTTTTTGCTTCTTGGTATGTGGGTAGCTCCCTGGCTGGGAATCGAACCCAGGCCGCAGCACCGACAGCGCCAGCACCGAAGCCCAAGCCACTACACCACCAGGGAACTCCTGTTTACTATTTTGATTATTTTAAGTACCTATTCATATAGCAACATATTACAGTTCCAGAAATTCATAGCATTTAAGAATCTTTCATATGTTTTTATAGTTATTAGTCTAATAAGAAAATGCATCCCAAGGAAAGGCTTTCAGCAGTGCAGCAGTATTTTTAGTATTACTGAGGTTTTAAAATGAATAACCTGTCATTAAGAAGGAGTTTCTAAAACTGGAAGTTAGAGTAATAAAGACCAAATATTAATAATTTTTATTTAAAATTTTAAATTTAAGTTAAAGATATTTTGGAAAGAAAATTTCATATCAACACATACATTTTGGAAGCGCCATTTCACTTTGTCTTAAAAGACTTAAAAAACCTGATCATAGAAAAGTGAAGAGTTTTTGAAATCCATTTATAGGTCTTTCTTACACAGGTATACTATGTTTAGTATCAACTAGGCTAAGAATTCACTTTTATCTCTTAGATTTCCCAGATTGCCATGTGCAGTACATATGTGTAAACTGACAAATGTATACAAGATACAAAGAAAACAACAATGAACAAAAACAACAGTACTACTTTGTACAATAGGATTTCCCAAAAAGTGTGATGCTCAGTTTAGGATTTCACTGTCAAAGTTTAGGAACTACCAAATTAGAGTTAAACCTCGTGTCATGGTGGTGGACTTAGTACCTTTAATTAAGGGTAAGCTCTTCCTAAGCTTTGACAGTGAAATCCTAAACTGAGCATCACCACTTTTTACGACAAAGGATGGGGGATCGGATATTCAGCATTTCCCGATGTACATGACCACGAATTCATGTTTTTTCTTCTTTTTTTTTTTATTTTTTTATTTTTTATGTGGGTAGTTCCCTGGCTGGGAATCGAACCCAGGCTGCAGCGTTGATAGTGCCGAAGCCTTAGCCACTACACCACCAGGGAACCCCCCTTGTGTTTTTCCCAGTTACCTCATGTGATTAGTGTTGCAAAGAACATGCTTTGGGAAGTTTTTTTAGGAAACCCCCAATTAAAGAACCGAGAGCAGCAGTTTATATTCATGGAGGAAACAGTTGCTCAGAAAGATGTGAGGCAGGTGAAAGAAGGTATCCCAAATACAAACAGCATCGTGGCTCAGAAGCAGGGAGTGGCAGCCAGAGGTACACGTGGCTAAGTGAGATTGGAAAGGACAGAAAGAAGGAATAAAAGGCATGATTTTTAAGACATAAGGGGGAAATAGTATGTTATAAAGAAAGAAACTGTGTGAGCATTAAAGCTATGAAGTGATTATAACACTGGACCAAAATTATTTTTTATAATACCGATGTTAGTGCAAATTTGAACTTTATTCAAAGTTAAGAGTTCCAATACCCAAATCAAATCAACAAGGTCAAATATTGAATATATTTTATATTTTTAAGATGATCGTGTTCTGAAACTTCAAGTAAAATGCAAATTTATAAAAACATAAATATTAAACATAGATTAGCATTCTGATATAAACCATCAATCAGCTGCTCCTACCTTTGCTGCTTCCTTTGACCTTGGTCTTCGTGCCTGAAGCACCCTTATAATCACCATGTGTGGTGTAGCTGGTTGGGTTGGATTTGATGTCTTCTTGCTGTATTTAACTCTGATGGTGCTTTCAGAACCATCTGTCTCTGTTTAGTAGTTCAGAATTGATGAAGTTTCTATTTTTTCTTGGCGAACTTGAGAAAGATTGCCCTAATGGAGGTCTAAATCCACTCTTTCAGAGTTCTCTGGTGGTGCAGTGGCTTAAGGCTTCGGCGCTGGCGCTGTCAACACTGTGGCCTGGGTTCGCTTCCCAGCCAGGGAGCTACCCACATACAAATAAATAAATTAATTAAATTAAATTAAATAATAAATCCACTCTTTCCCCAAGGAGAGATCCTTTTTTTTATGAAGGGTTTTTTTCCCTTAAGTGCATACTCACCCTATGGGAGGTGGCACGGGTGGCAGGAGAGTGAGTCAGGGTTTGCCTGAGCTGGGTAGCAATAGTACTAAGTAGGATAAGTAGAGAGATGGGGGTGGGTGAGTGGGTAAGGAAGAGATAATGATAACCAAGAAAGATAAACAGAGCTACTTTCATACTGTGCCAACAAAAATATTGTATTTTGGTCTTTAAAATAGCATAGTAAACTGCAATACCTGAAACTGATATTATGGTTACTAAACCTAAATAACAATATGTTTGGGATAAGTGTTATGATGTCATTATAATAATCTAACCAATCGCAAAGATTTGAATTAGTATAGTGATAGTGGAGAGGACAGAAAGGATCAAAGGTATTTAGAAAATAGAACTTGATAGAACTTGCTGACCCGTTAGGTGTTGGGGGAGACGTTAGAGGTAAGCTTGGAAGATGGATTCTGTGGATTCTATCTTCGGGGACAGGGAATTTGGGAGGAAGAGAGAGATGATCAAAGCAGGTTTGAACGTACAGAGTTGGAGTGTCTAGAGCAGCAGTTCTCAACCTGTGGGTCGCAACCCCTTTGGGGGTCGAACAACCCTTTCACAGGGGTCGCCTAAGACCATTGGAAAATACACATCAGATATTTACATTACGATTCATAACAGTAGCAACATTACAGTTATGAAGTAGCAACGAAAATAATTTTATGGGGGTCACCACAGCATGAGGAACTGTAGTAATGGGTTGCGGCGTGAGGAAGGTTGAGAATCACTGGTCTAGAAGGCATCTGAGAAGAGTTGTTAAGTAGATAATTAGCCATTTAGATCATGCTTATAATGCTAATGTTGGCTAGTACTTATTGACAGTAATGTACTTGATGCTGTCCAAGGAATTTTGCGTGTATTATGTCGTGTGATATTGACAGGAACATTTGAATAGGTAGGTAATGTTATCCTATAGTGTAGGCGAGAAAAGCAGTGTTTTGAAAGGGTCATGCAGTTGGAAATAAGAGTTGGACTTTGAAACTATGTCTGACTGACATAAATGTCCTCATAGCCATTACCTTGTATTTGGGAGGGAGCTTTGCACTAGAGATGTGGACTTGGGAGTTGTGAGCATATTGGTGGTAGTTAATGGATGAGCACTTCAAGGGACAGTGTTTTAATTTTTCACTTAAAGACTGGGGCCGACCAAAAGAACCTGAGAAGCACCAGCGTTTCAGGAGTTAACAGAAGAAAAGGTGTCCTTTGGTAGAGGAGAGGATCAGAACAAGTGATTTCTCAGAAACCAAGGGAAGAGAAGGTTCGCCAGAGGAGGTTCAGTGGGGCACTGTTCAGGAAAGGGGCATTGGCCTGGGCAGAGTGGTGCATGGGACCATTTCTGTTTCTGGTGATATGACAGACAAGCTATTTTGCAGGATCCTTCTACTAAAAATACAATTAAATCCTACAAAAACTGCAACAAGCATTAATTAAAAAAAAAAACAAAACTTAAAAATAACAATAGCTTTGGATTTATAGAAATGTTTCAGAGATAGGCTCTTGAGCCATATTCCTGCTCGACTCCACTCCCACCTCTTAGGAGCGGTCTTTCCCTCTTAATAAACTATCTCTTTGCTTCACCTTATTTTCTTTTTAATAAACTGATTCTTGGTTTCACCTCTAAAAAAAAAAAAAAGAAGTTTCAGAGATAATATAGAGTTCTTATACACCCTGCACCCCGTGTCCTGTGTTAACATCTGACAGTAGAGCCCGTACTTTATTTGTGGATTTCCTTGATTTTTGTCTAATGTCTTTTTCTGTCTTAGTATGCCATCCAAAATTCCACATTGCGTTTAGTCATCATGCTTCTTTAAGACTTCTTCAGTCTTTAACAGTTTTGAGGAGTACTGATCAGGTATTGTGTAGACTGTCCCTCAGTGTGGGTTTGTCTGACGTTTTATTCAGGATTAGTCGGGTTATAGGTTCCTGGGAGGAAGAATGTAGAGGTAAAGTGCCGATCTCATCAGATCACATCACATCAAGGGAATCCTAGCAACATGGCTTATCACTGATGATGCCGACCTTGGTCACCTGGCTGTGGTGGTGTTTGTCAGGTCGTAAAGTTACTTTTCCCCTTCGTCCTACCGTCCTACCGTACATGCTGGAAAGAAGTCACTGTGCACCGAACACACTTAGGGACTGGGGAGTTGTGTTCCACCTCGAGGGGGCGGTATCTGTGTAAATTACTTATTTGAAGGTCTTTTGCATGGAAGCTTACAAGCATAATTTCACTGCATTATTGGGTATGCTATAAAGAGAGCTCTCGCTAAGGGTCTATTCTCACTTACAAAAGTGAAGAATCAGCTGAAACAGGAGCAGTGAGTTGTAAACTAACAGAAAAGGCAAGGTCGCCCTAAAGGCAAATGCCCATATTAGCACTAAAGAGAGACTAAGGCTTTAGCCCACAGCAACGTGAAAGAGCCCTCCTAGGAGGGTGCTAAATTGGACCAAGGTCACTTCCACCCCTGACTTTTGCTCCAGAGCAAATGGGAATATGTTTGGAGAGAAAGTTTTTTCGGATTAGGCTCTTTTACTTCCCACAGATAAAATTCAAGGAAGTACAAGCTCACAATACAAGAATTGTGAGACACAAGGGCATTAGCCACTATAAGTGAGATTTGGTAGAAACAAACCCCTAAGGACTTAAACTATTGAAATAAGATTTTGCAAAATATAAAATAATCATGTATAAAATATTTAAATTAATAAAAGATGGTATCTAAATATAGCAAGAAATGACTCTCAGATGGTTATGTAGATTTAAAAAGAACCAAAGTGAAACATTAGAAATGAAAAATATAATAGTTGAAATTAAAAGCTTAATGAATGGATGGACTAATGAAATGAAAGGCAGATGTAAAGTAATTCCCCAGAAGGTAAGCCAAGAGACAAGTAGAAGGGAATGATAGAATAATGCATCAAATACATGTGTGGTTGAAGTCCCACTGTGAGAGAAGGGAGAGCAGGAAATATTTGAAAGAATAGTGGCTGAGGAACGTGAACAATTAATGAAAGACGTGAATGTATATGAAGCTGATTGATTCTATGTGAACGAGGTTAAATACATTTTTAAGAATTTCTGCTTATAGTTAGTTAAACTGAAAACTATAGTTAAACTGAAAAATACCAAAGACAAAGAGAAGCTCTTAAAAGCATCCAGAGAGAACAGATAGATAGCTTGCAAAGGAATGACAGGGTGATAGCAACTATGGGAGCCAGAATTCATTGGAACAAAATAATCAAAACACAGAGAGAAAACAACTATCAATTTAGAATTGTACACCTGGCAAAGCTATTTTTTTTAAAAAACAAGGACAAAGTGAAGACATTTCCAGAAAGGCAAAAGCTAAAAACCAACAGATCTTCATTCACTTCATGACCTCCTGAAAGGTGGGTATATAGGTATAGGTAGAGATAGAGATAGAGGGAGACAAAGGTAAAGATGAAGATAGAAGAAGGAAAGTCTCCTGGGAGGAAGGTCTAAGATAAAATGCTCAGCTGAGCAAACGAATGGGTAACCATGAGAGTAAATCTAAATGAAAATTTTCTGTATAAAATAATGTTTAATTTGTGGAATTTTTTTTTAAGTCAGAGCTCAAATACTGGATAACGTTGTTAGTCAAGAAAAGGTTGATTTGATGTCAAAATGTTCTAAGATCCTTGTATTTTTTCAGGAGACAGATCTTTAAGGTATTAACTTGAGACTTGGTGGTGGGGGTGGGGGGGATACATTTCCAAGAGTAGCTACTAAATGGCCAGAAATAGAATGTGTAACTTCCAGCCAGTTAGAAGGGCAAACTAAATTGGAAAGCTGAAAATTTCTCAAAGAGCCAGGAAAGGAGAATGGGAAGCATGACACGTAGAAAAGGCAGGGCAAGTAAAAAAGCACAGTGTCAGTGTGACACAGAAAACTTCAGAGCAAGCGTACAAGTTCAGGTGTATTCATCCAGGTAAATGTAAACGTGATATGCTAAGCGAAATAAGTCAGATAGAGAAAGACAAATACCATGAGATCTGACTTATATGTGGAATCTAAAGAACAGAATAAATGAACAAACACAACAGAAACAGGCTCATAGATACAGAAAACAAACCCGATGGTTGCCAGATGGGAGGGGGTTTAACCTAACAATATTGAGTCTTCCGATCTATAAGTGTGATACATCCCTCCACTTATTAATATTTAGGTCTTCGATTTCTTTCATCAGTGTTTTGTATTTCTCTTAAGTTTTTCATGCTCTTATAAATGGCACTGATTTTTTATAAATCATTTTCCAGCTATTTTGTATTCTGCAACTCTGCTAAACTCACTCACTAGTTTTAGTACCTGCTTGTAGATTCTTGTGATTTTCTGTATAGACAAATCATATTGTCTGCAAATACAGTTTAATTTCTTCCTTTCCAATCTGTCCACTGAAGTGACAAATTTTAGTCCTTTGCTGTTATGAATGAGAAAGTCTTTGTGACTCTGGGATAGGCAATGATTTCTTATATATGAAACCAACCACACAAACCATTAAATTTTTGCTTTGATAAACTGGACTTCATCAAAATTAAGAAATTTTGCTCTTTTAAAGATACTGTTAAGAAATGTTTATAGTATAGTGGCTTTATTCTTTGTTTGTTTGTTTGTTTGTTTGGGGTTTTTTGGTGGTTCCCTGGCTGGGAATCAAACCCAGGCGGTGGTGTTGAGAGCACGGCTTTATTCTTAATTACCTAAAACAAAACAAAGTCCTTCAACAAAGAAACTGATATAGACGAACTGTAAGACGTCTCTAAGCTGGAATACTATTGACAATAAAAAGAAATGAAATGTTACGTTTTGTATATTTTACCACAATTTTTTAAAAATGTCTAAAAAAAGAAATGAAGTACTGGCATACACAATGTAGATGTATGTCAGATGCATTATGCTAAATGAAAGAAGTCAGACTCAAAAAGTCAATGTGTATGTGTAAGTCTTATTTGTATGACACTCTGGAAAGGACAAAATTGTAGGACTAGAGAGTGGGAATGGAGAGAGGCATTCACTAAAAATGGACAAGAAGGATTGGGGGGGTGATAGAACTATATAATAACTGTGGTAGTTACACGACTAAATTTGTCAAAATTTAAAGGACTGTACATTTAAAAGGGTGAATTTTGCTCTATGTAAATCATACTTCAGTAAACCTGACTTTTAAAAAGAAAAAAAGAAAGACACCAACAGTAAATAAGACTTCCTGTTTCTCCACCTCTTCACAAATCTTGTTAGTGTCAGATCTCTTAACTTTTTGCCAATCTTGGAGGGTAAACACTATCTCAATCTCATTGTGATCTTCATTTGCATTTTTCCTGATTATCAGTGATTTTTAAAAAATTGACTATTTAAGATTCCTCTTGTGTAAAATGCCTGTTTGTGTCTTTGGCCCCCATTAGAAGTTACAAAGGGCTTCTTCCAGTTTGAAGTATGTCTTTGTACTCTCTTTCTGGTGTCTTTAATTTTAATAATACTGAATTTGTATTGTGGTTAGCACACTTTTTATTACGGTTAGTACACTTTCTGGTTTAAGAACTCTTTCCCTATCTTTTGGTCAAAAAGATGTTCATTCACTTTTCCTGCTAATGCCTTTGTTTGGTTAGCCTTTCGTATCTGTCTTTATTCCATTTAGAATTGATTTTTGTGCATGTCATGATATAGTTCATTTTCATTTTCTTCCTATATAGAAACACAGTTGTCCATGTCCATTTTAATGAATAGTTTTCTCCTTTCCCCTAGAAATCTTCAGTGCTACCCATCGTAAATATCAGTTAACACACAGATCTGTTTGTGGGCTCTCCATTTGGTTCCATTGGTCAATTTGGCTATACCACAGATTCCATAGTCGGTGATACTGTCGCATCTGGAAGCCCAAATTTCTCCATCTTAATGTCTTCATTATTCTTAGGCCTTTGTACTTCCATGTAAAATAGAGAATCAACTTGCCAAAGTTCTTAATATATTCTACTAGGATTTTGATTGGAATCGTATTGCAATTAATGATCAGTTTGGAAGAACTGATCTGATATACGAGGGCTGTCTGGAAAAAGATCCAGCCATAAATGCCTGTTTCTGTCATAGTACATGGCTGGATGCTTTCTGGACAGCCCTCATATGTGATAGTCTTCCTTGTATATCTCACTCTTTGTGTTTAAAACTTCTTCATTAGGTAACATAATGACTTTTTATTCCTAACAAGAAAATTATTTGCTAACACTGTCTACTTAAATGAACACTGAATTTTATCAAGAGTGTTTCTGTAAATATAGTGAATGATATTTTAGGTTTTCCTAAGGTAAAGTCACCCTTGCATTCTTGGGATAAATAAAATGTCATCTTTATACACTACTACTATTCCTTGCATTTTTGTGATCCACAGATCATGGGTCCATATAATTTCAAGAAAAATTTTCCCAGCACAGTGAAAACACAAGTCTAATTATCAATTGTAGAAAGCAGCCCCAGCAGCTGATGAAGTATTAAGTGTACATTTATTTGGGTAGCTCACAGTGAGTCAGGATCAGAGAAGATCCATTGGGCTAGTAGTTTCTAGACGTGGGCCAATCAGTTTAAGGAAATAAAAAGTAAGGGTGCTGAAATAGAATTGTTTATATTGCCTGTTAAGGACATTAAACTTGTTAACATCATTTCATAAAGATATTTTTATTACCAGAAAAGTAGAAAGAAGATAATATAGAACAATCCTTTAACATGGGTACCCGTCCTTATTTTCCTCATTTCTCTCCAAACCAGTGGAAATTTCCTCACGGGCCAAAGCTAGAACTTGGGAACTACTGGATTATACTATACTACTTCTTGGAAACTTTTCTTCACTTTTTAGATAGGTGGAGAAAAAAGTTAGGACGCACATTATCTAACTGTGACAACTGATGGGCTGACATTATATTTATATGCTTTATGGAAACTAATTTTTCTAAGTGTTTTGTAAACACTTGGGTGTGCTGTGTTGTTGGTGGGGCACTAATGTAATGTTAAATGACATCCTGGTTAATGCAGTATTTGCTCACAAGTCACCCTCTCCTACTCTTTGTAGCATCTCTCTTCCGCACCTCTCAAAGAAGTATTAGGTGTGGAGCAAGATAGATTATTGTGATATATGCCTAAGCATATAATTACCAAGGGCAATTTGTTCAGAGAAATAGTATGATCTATTTTAAGTGTTCAGTGGAAATGTGGAAATGTTTTGGGAATTAATTTGTTTGGTTCAGCCACGAATATTTCTCTTTATTGATAATAAATAAAAGTCTTGTGCTAATACTCATTGAAGATGAAAGGTGCGATCTGCTTTTTTGGGAGGAGCTCAAGTTACAGTAAGGCACATAGGTAGTCAACAAATACATAGAAAGAAGTAAAAGATAGAAGTCTGTTTTCAAAGAGTTTTCAGCCTAACTGAGGAAAAGCTACTGTGTGAAACACTGCATGAGATTAACTGTGAGAGCAGTATGAGTTCAGAGCAGAGAAGGATGGAAGTGGTCTGGAGAAATTTCATTAAGGACCAGGGATTTGACTTGGGTTTTGAGATAAGAGTTCAAATAAATGAAAGGAGAAGAGTTTGATCATTTTAGTTGGAAGGAATAGTGTGAACAGTGTTTTAAATCTCAGAGCAGGAGTTCCCTGATGGTGTAGTGGCTTAAGGCTTTGGCGCTGGCACTGTCAGTGCTGCGGCCTGGGTTCGATTCCCAGTCAGGGAGCTACCCACATACCAAAAAGCAAAAAAAAAAAAAAAAAAAAAATCTCAGAGCAGACCGTTTGGCTATGTGATTAACCAACATTTATATTATGCATGAACAGAAGTTTGGTTATAATCAACTTTTTAGAATATTTTGCTGATTAAATGATACATGCATAGTTATTATTCTGCATAGTTATTAGGGATAAACAATTAAACAAGTCATGTAAATCTTTATACTAAGTATTACTGAGGACAGACCAAACATTTCTGAAGTCACCTGAGAACAATGCAGTTGACTTGATGCTCTAAGACCTCTTTGAAGACTAAGGTTCCCAAGTGATTGGGCCTCTGATTTTTTGGTAGCCTGCACGTTTCACGGGCCTTCTGGACGTTAGCAGCCACAGCAGAGCAAGGGAGGCCTGCCTCTGGAGGAGCTGAGAACCATAACGCCTTTTTTCTCCCCACTTTCAGAGGCCAGAGTTAAAAAAGAAGAAACTGCTGTCATACATATCTTAATTTGGATTGTCTTTTAATTAGATGGCATTCTCTCTCATACTTACCGGTCTTATATTAGCTGACAAGGAAAAAGACTGGGAGAGAAGAACTGCTGTCAGCAAAGCATTTGGTTTGCTCTGTAACGGGCCCAAACAGATACTCAATGTAAATTATTTATTCTTTCCAAAAAGTCTTTTGAGCTGTTATGTTTATTTTGAGGTATGAAAATAAAGGTTCAATGACATAATTTTAGTTTTCAAGGTAGAATTTGAATTGATGTCTGTCTGGATCCACTTTCCATTTCTCTTGTGCTGTACCCTCCTCTGAAGGCAGTGAGAGCTCTGACGAGAGGGATCTGAGACAGGACAATCCTTAGGCAGCTGAGTGGCACACGTTACATTATTTGATGCTCACCAGCATTTCATGTTAGTGAAAAATAAGGTCAAACTTGAAAGAGTAAATGTTATGAACGAGGCATGGCAGGGGTTGTTTAAGACTGTAATAAAGACTTAACAGAAATTGAATTTGGTTAAGAAGGTACAGAGTGAAAGATTCCTTCTTCACATCTTAGATCATTGCCATTGCCTGGTGTTACCTGGGGGACTCCGAAATGTTTGGGAGTGACTGATAGAAGCAGTTGATATGAAGTATGGGGGATGACGAGGCCTGGATAGGGGTGATTTTAGAAGGGAGGCCTTGGTTAGTATTCATTTACCCAATAGAAGATATTTTTTGTATACCTGCTAACTAGTTGATTGACATTGAACCCCAAAGCCACTGTGCTCAAGAAGCTTATGGCTTGGTGGCCCCCAAGGAAACAGAACCCCATCTCCGTACAAGTGTTTAGCAGTCTGAGGAAGGACAGAAAGTGCAGCAGCATAGGGGTATTTTGTTTTTAATTTTTAATGTTATTTTGAATAAGTAATACTTGCCCAAGTCATATTTCAGAAGGTGTACAATAAAAATATAAACTGCTCTACCATGACTGTCCTGTCTCTCTTGATCCTTTGGTTTCCTTTCATGGTGGCATCACTGTTACCAGCTTCTTGTCTGTCTCCCCAGAGGTATTCTTTGTGAATATGAAGTATGTGCTTGTTTGTATTTTTTGTACATAATTTTTTAGCATACTAGACCCACTGTATCTTTGTTTTTCACTTTATATCTTGGAGATAGTTCTAAATGAACTATAGAATGTTCTTGTGTTTTTGAAATAGTTATGTACAATTCCATTGGATGAAGGTAACAGTTTATTTAGCTAGGCCCCTATTAATGGACTTTTAGGATGTTTCCAGACTTGTGGTGGAAATAGTATTGCAAAGAATATCTATGCACAGATCTTTGTACACATAGGAAAGCATATGCATGATATAAATTCCCAGCAGTCTGGAGACTGGATTGAAGGCTGGTGAAACCAGAAGCAGAGATCGGTTATCAGGAGGTTCGTTGTAGTTAGTAATGATAAGAAATGGACAAGGTGATGGCAAAAGGAATAGGGGAAGAGGGAATGAAATAGAAATTATAGAGTCCATCAGTTCTAAGTCATACATTGTTTTTTCACATTTTTAACATATTTGAAATCAGTGTGTATTTTATAATGTGTGGCTTCAATCAAGTAATTGGCAGTACTTTTTAAATCTCTCAGTGATATATAAGATGGTGCATATTATGAACAATGGTTTCTTAGAAAGATATCGTTATAAGGACGTAGTATTGACAGGACTTAATAGAAAAATAAGAGGTGGCAAGAGTCAAGGTTGACATACCATTTTTGTTTTCACTTTCAGTACATAAACCATTTATCTATTTTCTGCATGGTCTTCATATTTGATTAATAGTTACATTAATTTTGCGATTTAATAAACCAACTCCACAATTGGTGGTTATTCAGATTCTAAGGTTTTTTTGTTTTTGTTTTTTTGCCTCTTTGCAGCTCACTGATAACACTGAAGAATTTGTTCAGAATTGGGGAACGTTTGGATTTGGTAGATTTCTAGATAATTGTATATAATGATATTTAACAAATGTTCTGAGTGGCAAATTATTTAAAGAACTTCTCAGTTGATACCTTACAAATGTTAAGAGATGACTTTGAAATTTTTAGTTTAGATGTGGCTCTTTCAGTCTACATTGAAGTAATTTCATTAGGAACTCCTGGTCTAAAATAATACTTAAGACAAAAGATTAGTCTTAAAATTTATTGAGTAATTATAGTATTTATGCTTTTTTGATAAACCTTGTACAGACATACATATGTATGATGTGTACTGTAATTGGTAGTGTATAATTCCATAGAGTGAATCATTCAGAAATTTAATCAGTTGAATGTTTCAATGCGTGGAACACCAGCACTGGGGAGAGTCAGACCTACTGGTTCTTCTGTTCGCTTCATCCTAGGAAGACCATCCTATGATCTCTTCCAGTTCTTCGTTACTCAGTGTTTCTCTGTGGCCTCCAACTTCTTTCTGAAATTTAATTGCCTTTGTCCCTGAACATTTTTTTAACTTTCTGTTGTTTTTGCTCTTAAACTCTGACTACTTATAGATGAATACTGCTAAGTATAACTGTGGTATGATTTTCATTAACCTCTGGCTCTTGAGATCTCTGATTTCTGTGTTGGGATATTCTTTGTACTTCATTTTATGAAGCATATGATCTCAATATAAGACTTTTAAGGTTATTGGGGATGGCACATCTAGTGCTAGGGTTCTCATAACCATGGTATCATCAAGTCAGTATGTTGTTTCCCAGTCCCAACCAGGACACCTCATCAAGAGCGAGTTTTAGGTATATTTAAGTTTGGAGATGAATTTGTCCCCAGATAAATTAATTGTAAATATAGCCCCCAAATGAAATATTAAGCTATTCGTTTTTTAAGCAGTAGTTTAGTAAACAAAGTAAGCATCTCTGACATATACAGTACAGCACTTTTCAGTATTTTAAGCTCATAAAAGAGAAATAAAATTTCATTTTAGCTCTAAAAAGGGCCTTAGCAACTCTTTGAATGCATTTATTTTAAGTTAGGTCTTAGCTTACTTAGCATTGCACATAGCAGGTGACCATGTGCTGTGACCCGTGGTCAACACTCCTTTCACTCTCCTAGTGTCCAGTTTAGATGCTGTCTGGGACATTAGATGCATATTGCATGGGAAGAATGTTTCATCCTCACACAGTGTGGCGCTCAGGTTTTCTTTCGAGGTTGGTGTTCTTTCTGCTACCTTGCTGTAGTAGGTAATTATTCTCTTCTTGTTAACACTGAGCAGAGCAAATAATTGGTTTTAAGGAATTTGGATGGCTTGTTTTTAAAGAGAAGATACAGATTTTTTTTGGAAAAGGTGTCATTTTCTTCTCTTGATTCGTTTGGCACTGCCATTATTTGTACTAAATATTCTCACAAATAAATAATTATAGGATATTACAGCTAGAGGATATATCATAATCTCATAGAAATTAGTTATCTTATATGCTCTTTCAAATGTATTATAGAAAATTTAGAAAATCATCATCCTGTTTTGTGTATGGCATGTGTACATCTTTCTTTCCTGTGTTTTTCACTAATTTTAATGCAAGTATCTTCATGTTGTTTACACACACTTATCAACCACATAATACGGATGTACCTTTATAATTATTTCCCTTGTTGTTATTCTTTAGGCCACTTCTAGTTTTCCTGTAATTACAAATAACATTTTTGTCCATGTGGCCTTTTCTTTTTGTTTTTCCTTTCAATATCCTGGGTTTGCAAATGAAGTCAGATTAATGGTAATAGAAGTGAGTCCTTTCCAAGGCTTACAGCTCAGGCCTTCTGACACTCATGCTATGCCCTCTCCATCGTGCCATATGCTTGTTCTCTGTAATTGAAGGACCGCCCGGGCTGAAAACACTTTCTATAGTATTAACCAGCTCCCTGAACCATTTTTGGATCAAGGCGGGCCAGACATAAAATATTAGTAATATGTCAAGTTAAAAATTATCTAACCCTTCTGCCACCAGGTTAATGTTAACAGTCTTATTCTGAAGATACTTGCTTAAATTAGTAGCCCTGCCTTTCCTATTGTTAGTCTGTTTCTCCTTCAGAATGATGTAAAGAGGGTTAAGTACTTTGTGCCCAGATTGTTGAGGAATTGCTGTTGTGCGAACACTGACTTTGTATCTGCAGTAATTTGTACAGCTTCCTCTGGAAGCCCTCACTGTCCCTCAGGTGAAGTCTAGTCCCTGTCTATTCTGTAGTTACACAGACGCCAGCTGCCTTGTGGGATTATTAACCAACTGAATAGAAGCTACTCTCATCATTTTTCGTTCCTCTCCTCCTTTTACTTGTATTTTCCTTCTTTTTGTTTTCTAACTTATTTATTCAAGAAAGTTATGAAAGGCTGCTGTGTGTTTGGCGTGGCCCTTTGTGCTGAGAATTCATCCATAAACAACATTAACAAAAATCCTTCCCATCATGAGGCTTATATTCTCATCTCGGGGATGGTGACAGGCAAAAAATAACTAAATTATGTAGTATATTGGGAGGTTATGTGCTATGTGGGAAGATAAAACAAGGAAGGGTGGTAGGAGTGTTGGTCGCTTGGGATCGCAGTTTCCAGGGAAATACAGGAAGTCACTGAGAAAGGGACTTTTGGGCAGAGATTTAAAGGCATTGAGAAAGCAAATCATGAGAATATATGGGAAAGAATGTCCCAAGCGGAGGGAGCAGGGAGCGCACAGGACCTGAAGGCAGGAGTTGTCTTGCAGCAGACAACGCAGCCAGGACGCCTGGAATGGGATGAAGCACGTGCCCTGGACAGCGGGTGGCAGATATGCAGGGCCACATCATTCAGGACGTAGAGACCGTAGAGACCGTTGTAGGGACTTTGGTCTTTACTCTGAGTAATGAGGGGAGCCATTATTGGAGGGATTTAAGCAGTGGAGTCATATGACCAGATTTCTGCTTTAAAGGCTCACTCTTTGGAGTTGAGATTAGACGGAAATGGGGCAAAGGTAGAAGTAAGACCAGGTAGGGGGCTGCTGCGGTAATTAACTCAAGTGAAAGGTGTATGACTTGACCGGGAGGCAGTGATAAGGCATAGTTGGAGTCTCTGTATTTTTAAAATTTGTCATTTTTAAGTAATTTCAAATTTAAAGTTGTAGTATATTATAGAGACTTCCTGTGTACCTTTCTCTCAGATTCCCCAGTAATTAATGTTTTACCATATTTGTTCTATCATATTTCTGTCTTTATACACACAAGTACATATACCCACACACATGTTCACACCTTTTTTCTGAGCTATTTGAGAGTATGGTGCAAATGTGCCCTATTTAATACTCCAGTGTCCATTGCTTAAAAACAAAGATACTCTCCTTATATAATTGTATTAATAAGCTTGGACTGCCATAACTGAACACCACAAACTGTTGTTTGTTTGTTTTTTTTCTTTTTTCTTTTATGTGGGTAATTCCCTGGCTGGGAATCGAACCCAGGCCTCAGCGTTGACAGCGCTGAAGCCTAGCCACTACACCACCAGGGAACTCCACAAACTGTGTTTCTTAAACAACAGAAATTTATTTTTTCACAGTTCTGGAGGATGGAAAGCCCAAGATCAAGGTCCACCAGGGTTCAATTTCTAGTGAAAGTTCTCTTCCTGGGTTGTCAGTGGCTACCTTCCTACTGTGTCCTCACATGGTGAGGTTGAAGGCGGGGAGAAAGAGAGGTCTGGTGTGTTTTACAAAGACAGAGACACTCATATCTTCTTAGAAGACTCTCCTGTTACAACTTTATTTAACCTTAATTACCTTCTTGTAGTCCCTGTCTCCACATATAGTCACATTGGGGTTTGGGGCTTCAGCATATAAATTTTGGGGAAACACAATTTAGTACATTGCAACAGTTGTTGTATAACATCTATAAAATCACCAAAATCAGGAACGGAACATTGATTAAATATGACTCTCAAATCCATAGACCAAGCTGAGCTTTGCCAGTTGTCCCAGTAATGGTCTTTAAAGGTCCAGAGTTGTATGTTACAGTTTGGTTGTCATGTCTCTAGTTTTCTTCAGTCTGAAACAGATCTTCAGTTTTTCCTTACTTTTCATGACCTTGACACTTTTTAAGAATATGGACCAGTAATTTATAAAATATCTATAAGTTTGAGTTTTGCTGATGTTTCCTTCTTAGATTCAGGTTATGCAGTTTGGGGCAAAAATACCACAGAAGTGGTGCTATGGTCTTGACACATGGTATTAGGAGGAATATGATGGCAATCTGGCCCATTCATAGTGATAGTAATTTTTATCACTTGGTTAAGATGGTGTTTGCCAGGTTTCTCCTCTGTAAAGTGAGTGAGTATTTTGTGGCATAGTAGTTTGGGATTATATAAATACCTCGTTCTGCATTAAACTTGTACTAGCTTTAGCATCCGTTGATGATT
Source organism: Lyroderma lyra (assembly GCA_004026885.1). Lineage (NCBI taxonomy): Eukaryota > Metazoa > Chordata > Mammalia > Chiroptera > Megadermatidae > Lyroderma > Lyroderma lyra. The sequence continues at coordinate 28,263 of PVJL010008413.1, forward strand.
GTTGCTCGCGTCAGTTTTTACTACGATGGCTGCCAGATGCTGATTTTTCAGTCCCATCATTCTTTACACATGTATTGGCATTTAATTTTAAAGCAGGGCTTTCCCTTCTTTATTTATTTACTTACTTACTTGGATCAGTGTGTATTCATGGATTGCTAGTTTATTCAATGAGTTGTAATCCTTTACTATTATTTATTTTGACACTTAACCTTGTCCATTCCATAGTTTGGCTACTGGGAACTGCTTGAAGGTAGTTCCTGTGTCCCTTTGACATAATTCTTTAAGCACTTTTACTTTTTGGCACAAGGTGTTCCAAGCTCTTGGACATTCTTTCCTGGCGTGGTGGAACCAGCCATTTCTCCAAGAAGCCCTGGTTCCTCTTACAAAACAGGGTATTAAGTACTGGGATATTATTACTTCCAGGCTCTTTCAGTGGAGAGACTTAGCAATAGTTGTATGTACATGTACACACACATATTCATTCACTGTGTTTTCTCTGTATAAGTAAGTTCATACTAAGACTTCTAATTATAGTCCAATACTACAGAGTTTATTTTAGCCTTCCTCCTTCCTACATCTGTAACTTCCTAAGTCTGTGTATGTTTCGGACATCGCATTAATGAGATCTGCATTGTGAGTTCGATGTAGAAAGGAGTCAAGGATAACTCAGGGTTTTTGGCTGAAAAAAAAAAGCCGTTTACTGAGGTGGAGAAGATTGTAGGGGAGACAGAATGGAGGAAGAGATGAAAAGGTCATATGTTGAGTCTGAGCTGTGTGTGTATTAGACATCCAAGAGGAGATGTTGGGTAAGCATGGGTATTTGAGGCTGCGGTTCATGGAAGAGTTCCAGGCTGAAATACAAATTACTTCAAGACAAGCAGCTAAACTTTCTGGGCAAAAATGATGACATTTCTTTAACAATTGTTACTATGGAAGCAGCAAATATGTGTTATAGAAAGTCAGAATACAGGAAGGAGAGCAAAAAGAGGGGGGAAATAATTGTTAAAACTTAATTCCTTATCCTTTCTGATCTCTTTTACAGATTTGTTTTCCAACATGAGATCATTCTGCAATTCTTCTTCTTTTTTCAGTTGACTGTTTTATTTAATCACGACCACATTCAGAGTTCTTCATTTGATCCAAAAATGTCATTTACAGCTGGTTAGTCCTAACCTATATCCAATTCATAAATCAGTTACATCAGACTGCTGCACCCCTTGAGTCTCTTAATCTCTGCAGGACGTTTTATGCCATTGATTTGATGAGACTGGGCCAGTTGTCCTGCAGAATATCTTACCTGGATTTGTCCGGTTTGTTTCTTGCAGTGTTATTAGCTCTTTTTATTACTTATAACAATAAAATTATTTGCTGCTTTTTCTAAAACACCCTTCTATATAGAATCTTTTCATAGCTTATTTGTAGCCATAGAATAAAAGCTAAAACTTTTTCACTCATTGTTTTAAGTCCCACTGGAAATGATCACCTTTACTTAATTTCCCACTATTCTTCCACCCAAACCTTCCTGGTCAGACAGACATTGAAGTAGGTAGAGGTTAAGGACATAGGCTCTGGAGCCAAACTGTATTTAAATCACAGCTTTTCCACTTCTAGCTATGACTTTGGACAATATATTTTACTCTGTCTCTTAAATGGAGATAACAAAACCAATCTCATAGAGTTGTTGAAAGCATATCAGTTAGTATTTGTACCACCTTAGAACACTGCCTTGCACATAGAAAGTGTTTTATAAGTATTTGTCAAATAAATGAAAAAACTCTAGCCTAAATCTCTCTCTTCTCCAGAATGAGACCCTCATTGCATAGTCCTGTTCAGCACCTTTGCTCATGACTTGCTTGTTCTCGCTGGAGTCTTCTTGCACTTTCTTCCTGCCTATGAAAATTTAAATTCTTTCTCAAACATTTAACTGATATTGATTGAGCACCTATGGAACCAAGGTTCTGATCCAGCTACAGACACCGAATTAATCAGGAAGGACGTGGCAGTATCTCACCTTTGGGGAGCTTCTACTCTGTGGAGGAGGCAGACTCTAACAAAGTGCTCTACGGTGTGATAAGTGGTATGACAGGTTAAATTCAGGCAAAAGCAAAGTCTTGTGGAGTCAGGGGAGCTTCAGGGAAGATGTGACAAGCGAGCTGAGACTTGAAGAAAGAAAAGGGGTATTACAGCATTTCCCATGTATAATGCATACTTGCATTTTTGGCCCAAACTTTCAGGGAAAAAAATCTTTCATTTTAATTTTTTAATTCAAATTTTTATTTTTTATATTTAGGTACTTGGATAATAAAGGAATTTTAGCATTTTTAAACATTATGGTACAATAAATTATATGTAACACATAATTACAAAACACAACAGATGCAAAGTACAAGAAATTTTATATATAAAATTTTTTATATTAAAAAAAGATTATCGTATTCCAGAGTATTATTTTGAATACGGATATTGTTAATTGATTTCTAGAGTTACACTTTTGACTCATAAGCATAAATAAAAATTAAAAGCATTTATATAGATACAGAATTAGTACTGCCCATGTATAATGCACATCCTTATTTTTCCCTCACAAATTTGGTCCAAAAAGTGCATTATACCCTGCAAAATATGGTAGCCTGCTGTCAGGAGCAACAAGAGCAGGGAAGAGGGTGGGGCTTAGAGATTAGAACAACATGCAATTCGCCAATCTGGAGCTTTCAGGGAGAGAGTGGCTAAAAGCAAGAGCTAGGTTGCAGAGGGTTTGAAAAACGTTCAGCATGGTCCTTCTCACATTCCACAGCCTGTGGGCATCTTCCCAGACCGCCTCAGCCAACGTCTCTCATTCCTCCTCTGACTAGAACTGGGGACAGTTTGCATTGGGAAAAGTGGCAATAAAATAGTTTGAGGTGATTTATTTTGGGAAGTGGAAATGAGATGGAGGGTCAGAATCTGACATGAATTAAATTTAAATTTTTGGACTTTTCCTTATAGATGAGTAGAAAAATACTAAAGATTGTTCAAGATGGGTTATCATAGAAAAGGGAAATTCTGAGAGGGGTGGGTGAGTAAGAGATAGGAAGAGATTTTTAGAAACTAACTCATTAAAGATGGAACGTTGATTTGAAGGCGAATGGAAGAGCTGGAAGACAAGGTTAAAGTTCACATTTTAAATGGAGACTAAGGTATTTGGGCATTTTCTAGTAAGCAGTCAGAAATCATTGATAGGTTTGACGTGAGAAATAATTGGACAATGTTTGCATATTAGAAGATGTAGAGAGTAAATTTGTGGGGACCAAGTCTATGGGACCAGTTAGGAGGCTATTGCAGTAGCAGCCCAGGTCAAATTGGGTGGTGAACCTAGCAAAGAGTTATAGTAGGAAGAGAAGAAGAGGGATAAATTTGATAGATAGATATTATTGGAGACAAAGCTGGCCAGACTTTTAAGATTTATCAAATGGGGACACTCAGGTAGGGAGGAGGAGCAATCAAAAAAGATTGCTAAAATTCTGGCTAAATACAAGAGCCATAACAGATGGAAGATTATTAGTAAAATATTGAAAAATCAACCTCAAGGTGCCTCTGAGACTCAGCATTGACTGGTAAAGGGCTATGGATTTGGGAGTCATGGATACATAAGTGTTAGTGGTTGAAGGCATGGGAGTGGATGATGATGCTAATGGCATTTCATTTCCTGTGTGCTGAGCTCTGTCCTCAGTGCTTGACATCATTGTTTCATGTAATTCTTATAACAGCCTGTGAAGTTGGCGTTTTACAAAGAAAAAGAAAGTGACATATAGAAGAGTTAAGTAATGCACGAGACCCCAAAGCTAATAAATGACAGAGCCAGAAATGGAACCACCTGTCTTATTTAAAACACTGTGCTGTGGGTGAATAGAGAAGAATGCTCAGGATGACCATAGGCAGAGCTGCCCAACTCTGCATGCGCCCACCTGTGTGTATATGTGGAGGAGAGGAGCCAGGGAGGTAGGATGAAAATCAGAAGAATGCTTATGACAGAAAGAAGGAATTACTGTAACGGATGATTCTGTGTGCCAAAAGCCAGACACACACACATGCGTGGTTTAAATCTCCATTGGATTTTACTAAGTTGGAATCTATTAGTAACCTTGGTAATTGCTGTTTGAGTGGAGTGGTGGCAACATAAGTGAGACAGCATAATTTATATGAAGCTATTAGCATAGTAGATTACTTATTTTAAGTATAGAATAAAAAGGTAATTTCTGTAATTATGCAATTAATAGCAGTTAAAGTGGAGATAGCAAGTATATAAAAGTCTTTCAGATCCCTGGTTCTAAAAGATCCCACCTGGATGGGTTTAAATGTGGATATATTTTTTGAGAGGATGTAATTCCCATCTAATGGTTTCTACTTTCTCTGTGAAATAGCATGTAAGCTTATCTCCTGAGAGTGAAGAGAAATGTATAACATAAGGGGCTTGACAAGAGTGGTAAATTTTAAATAGCTCTTAACAGCAAATGAGAAGGGGATGTTAATAAAAGGGCATTGAGGGCCCAGCCGAAGGAGACTGAATTGATAAGGTTTCAGTCCTCCTGGTGGTTAATGATTTTTCTTCAGCAGTACCAAGGAGCAGAAATAAAGGTGCAGTAAAGACATTCAGGTAGATTGATCCAGACTTGGGATTTTGTTGAATGTACATGCTAGCAAGGCTAAATTTGGTGGAGGAAGGGGTAGGAAAAGACAATGAAGGTTTAAATAATGATTCAAAGACTCTGGAATTGATAAAGAATTGAATACTGGAAGAGACTGTAGAGAAAATAAAGAACTAAGATCTTGGTGAAATTGGAGAACAAATACAACAGGAATGGGAAGTTGTGGTCAGAAGGGAGGATTTTGAAATATACACAGGATGGTTCTTGGAGGTCGCTGAATTTGAGACCAAGAGATCGAGAGACTGGAAAACATGATGGATCATCCATGTAGATGCCAAACATCTACAAAGTGAAGTAGAAATCTACTCAAGGAGTGCCTTGAAACAGAACTTCACGTGAAGCACACAAGGTTTTTAGGCCTTAGGTTCAATAAATTAATCCTATCAGTTATCACATCAGTCCATCCATCCATCCATCCATCCAATATCAGTTACACAATTTGAGAACACTGTATTTGGAATAAGTTGAACTAAGTAAGTATAAATGGACTCCTTACTTTTATTGTCTTTTGTCACCTCTAGCTGCCTATCCCCACCGTTTGAATCTCTTTTACCTTGCCAACGACGTCATACAGAACTGTAAAAGGAAAAACGCCATCATATTCCGTGAGTCGTTTGCTGATGTACTTCCTGAAGCAGCTGCTCTGGTGAAGTAAGTAAATTCTTACTGCTCTTTGGAATCTAAGCTTAGAAAATTTAGAATTTTAGATTCTCTTTTTATCCATTATTAGCAAGAACTGTAATAGTTGTACATGCTTGAATATCCAAGGATATTTTGTCCAAGTTGTTCATTGCAGCTTTCCTGCTAATAAACACCTTTTTCTTTTGCTGTGATGAGGATGACGAATACTTCTACTATTAACAAAGCAATGTTACCAAATCACTACTCTGATCATTCTTTAACATACATTTTTATATTACTTTATGATTTAACAAATTCCTTTTTATCTTTATTTTGATTCTCAAACTATTCTTTCTTCCCATCTTTGTTACTAGCTCTCTCCTGTCTCAATAAGGAACCATTGCTCTAGTCAGATACTTATGTGTTTTAACGTAATTGCTTGTGAATTTTTCTCTCTGTAATATCTCTTCTCTCTTGGGAAGCAGTAGAGCTTAGAAGTTAAGAATGCAGTCTTTGGATTCGGGTTGTCTAGGTTCAAATTCTGGATCTACCTACTTGTTAGACTGGTTGTTTAATTTTTCTGCACTTCAGTTTTTTCACCTGCAAAATGAGAATAATAATAATACAGCTTGCACATTTCAAGCTAACTGTGCTATCTGATTGTTGCTGGTGGTGGTGGTGAATTTGAAGAAGATTATCTCAAAGCATGGGCAGACCCATGGGCATCTCCTTCTGACTTACACGCTGTGTAGGAAATAGCCGTTTGTTGGTGTTAATAAAATGGATTGATTGAGCCACACTTCATCCAGAAGATATTCAGGGAAATTGTTAAGGAAGTCAGCACCTACACTGAAAAAATTGGCTTCAATCCTGACACAGTAGCATTTGTGCCAAGTTCTGGTTGGAATGGCTCTGACAGCATGTAGAGCCAAGTGCTAACATGCCTAATTCAAGAGATAGAAAATCACCTGTGAAGATGGCAGTGCCAGTGGAGCCATGCTGCTTGATGCTCTGGGTTACATCCTGTCACCATCTTGTCCAACAGACAAGTCCTGTGTCTGCCACTCCAGGATGTCTACAACATTGGTGGTATTTTTAATAATAATGCCCCTCTTGGCTGAGTAGACTGGTATTCTCAAACCCAACATGGTCACCTTTGTTCTGGTCAGTGTTAAAGCTCAAGTAATGTCTGTTGAATGTACCATGAAGCTTTGAGTGAAGTTCTTGGGGACAGTGTAGGCTTCAGTGTCAGGGTTGATCTGTTGAAGATGTTTATCGGGGGCTCAAGTGACTATCCGGAACCATCCAGGCCAGATCAGTGCTGGCTCTGCACCTGTGTTGGATTGTCACACAGCTCACATTGCTTGCAAGTTTGCTGAGCCGAAGGAGATTAATCACCGTTCTGGTAAGAAGCTAGAAGATGGCCCCAAACTCTTGAAATCATTAATTTTGTTCTTGGTAAGTCCATGTATGTTGAAAGCATTTCTGACGGTCCTCTGAACATTTTTGTTGTTTTGCTGCTTATAATACAGGACAGACCGTTGCTGTAATGTCATCAAAGCCGTGGACAAAGAGGCTGCTGGAGCTTGCAAAGTCACCACATCTGCCCAGAAACCTAAATTAATGTTACCCCTAATAATACCTGCCACCCCAGGCTTAATTAATCAGTAGTTGGCAAAACTGTCTCAGAACTATTGGTCTCAATTGGCCATTTAAGTTTAATAGTAAAAGATTGGTGACTGCCTCTAAAACATAAAGTCTTTTAAACATGTATAATAATAAAAGCTAAAGGACAATACAGAAAGACTTGTTATTGATAATAGTGCATCATAAAACCTTCATAAGGAAAGGAGAATGTTTTATGGGCCATTTGTTTTTTTTGTGTGTGGCAGTTTTATTAGTTTTTGAAATTAGTACTTTTTAATGAAAACAGCTTTACCAAAAATCTGTCACAGAATTTTGAGAGCCATTAAAAACTTTAATGAGGATAAAAAGAAAAATATATCCCTGACCTAGATCCTTCACCAGCAAATTCACCAAATATTGAAGGAAGAAGTAATTCCAATCTGTACACACATGTTCAGAGAAAAGAAGAGAGAGTGCTCTTATCTTAATGAGACTGGCATAACCTTGACACCCATACTGGACTGGCAGAGTGTGAGAAAATTATAGACTGATCTTATTCACAAATGTAGATTCAAAAAAAGGTCTAGCAGAACATAAAGAGCACATCATAACTATGTGGGATTTATCCCAGGAATAGAAGCATGGTTTAATATTGGACAATAAATGTATATAATTTACTGTGCTTAAAAACTAAAACAAAATTTAAATGATGATTTCAAAAGGTGCAGAAAAAGTGAGCAAAAATTTTATTTATTATAAAACAAACCAGGAATAGAAAGGAACTTCTTCAGTCTAGTATATATATCTCTCAAAAAATAAAAATCTACAGCAAACATGTTCCCTAAGAGGAGCAAAACAAGGATGATGCCCAATAGCAATGTTTCTCTTTACCTTTGTAATGGAGCTCCTCCCTAGGCCAAAAAAATGTAATATAAAGGATTGTTAAGTAGATAAAAGGTAGCTAACTACTAGAAAGGGTAAAAGAACTCTAAGGTATGATGGGTGGGATAGTATCAGCTGGAAGAGGTTACTACCTACCTCAGATTGAGGGAAAGGTAAGGAGCCCCACTCCTCCCAGCTGAGACTCAGACCTGAGGGACAAGTGGCTTGCTACAAGAACATGCCCCCTGCAATTGCAGTGGCTAAGAAACAGGGTGGAGAGCACTTGTCACCTAAGTGCAGGAGTACCCCCACTCCCCGCTGCTGGGATGCCTGGATGCTCCCTGGTCCACTTGAGAGCAGAACACCCAAAGAATCCCCACCACCTCTTCCAGCCTCTCGGTGTCACTCCAGGGTCCCCTGGTGGCGGAGTCTCACAGTGAGACGAGGGGAAATAGAGTTTGCAGTCCGGCTCCAGTATCTGGAAGAAAGGTGGGTTAGAGCGGAGAGGCAATAAATTAATACCTGACACACAACTACCAGGTGGGGCAAAAACTTTAAAGTCCACCAGTACCCACATCAGCAGGATTGTGGCATGACGGGACCTCTCATATACTGTTGGTTTGATCCCATGTCATATACCCCTGAGAAACTTTTGCATATGTGCAGAAAGTCAGTGGAAGAGAATTTATAGCGATGTTATTTGTGGTAGTAAAAATCTGTAAACGACCCAGAAATTTTTCTGCAGGAAAATGGGTGAATTGTGGCATCTCAGAATACCAGGCAACAAGAAAATTAATGAAATGTCTTTTCCTGCTTCATGCCTTTGGTCCTTATTTTGCCTCCTGGGATCATGCAAAATCAATTGATTCCTCTTCTTTACAGCAGTTAATAACCTCCCTGCATTGTTTTTATGTTTTTTTCTACAATTCCATGTAAGATAGGATTTTAATTTTTGCTTCTGATAATTATTTGTCAAACACTGTTATTTTAACAAATTTTCTGCTAAAGTAAGACGACCAACCTGGCACAGAAGGCCATCTGTGAAGCAGAGTAAAGTGGTACTTCTCACCTCCACCATTCTAGACATGTGTCGTTATAATATTAAGCGATAGCTTTTTGGAAAACATGTTAAAGTATATGATTGATTCATATTTTCTTTTTTTTTTTTTCTTTTTTTTTTGCTTTTTGGTATGTGGGTAGCTCCCCAGCTGGGAATCGAACCGAGGCCACAGCGCTGACAGCACCAGCGCCGAAGCCTTAAGCCACTACACCACCAGGGAACTCCCTGATTCATATTTTCAACCAAACCTTTAAGAAGAAACAAACTGTGTAGCACTCCTGAGCCTTGTCTTACTCTGTACTAGAGAAATTGGTTTTTTGGACCAGGTTCTTCATTGTTAGATTTCATCATATTGGACTCAACCTGTCTTTGAGGATGCCGGTTGTGTCAACGAGCACTTTGAGTAGCCCTCTGCCCTCTCAACTTCAAATCCATCAAAAAGTTTAGAATGTTCATAGGCTCATCTGCGTCATTGATAAACAGTATTAGTCATAGACACTGTAGAAAAACAGTTTTTTAAATAAACATAAAAAGACATTTGGGAAATAATTTGTTGATGAGTTTACTTTCAGATTTCTAGTTTGAGATGTAAGATAACATTTTCATATATTTCACTTTTTCTTTCTCCTCAGGGATCCATCTGTCTCTAAGTCTGTAGAACGAATCTTTAAAATCTGGGAAGATAGAAATGTATACCCAGAAGAAATGATAATGGCACTAAGAGAAGCTTTGAGTAAGTATCTTTTCTCTCCTAAAAGACAATTGGAGACATTGTTCAGTCTTTAAAATTATATATACTTTATAATTATGAAAAATAAAATTTTGAATCTGGCCTCGTTTAAAATTAAATACTTATAAAAATCTGAATTAAAATTTAAGTGTAATTGATTTAAGGAGGGTTGGATTTTGTTTTTATTGACTGAAGAAAAGCATATTAAGTAACGATGGCCATCTGATTATTTTCATTCTTTTGAGTGTTTAAATTGTTGATTTTTTTATTTTTTGTGTTTAATAATTACTCCCCTGTCCTTTTACTGTTGGAGAATTCTTGGGAAGGGTTTCAGTTTTCACTAAGTATTTAATATTAAGCATATATTGGCATTCTTCAGTCTTTTTTGGTTTAGATTTACAGTAAGTTATGTACCTGTTTTTTTAAAAGTTGTTTAGTTCCTGTATATTAGATGTGTACAGTTAAGTCATTAAAGAGAAGCTGGTAATATCTTTGATGACCATTATTTGATTAGAAATTTGCTTTAAAATAGTATTAAATGCGTGTAATTAAGTCGTTGGCTAGAATCTGGAAATATCTGATATTATGACCATTGTTTGATTAGAAATTTGCTTTAAAAATAACATCTTCTAAGAAGCTGTTAAATTCTTTTATGAATGTGTTGACTTGGTATTTTTAGTCTTCCTGCCCTGTTCTTCTCAAAATCAGTAGCTTCATTGAATATAGAAATCATGTTTATTTGACAGCTTCTTAGAGATCTGGTAGATATTTTTATTTTTTTAATTTAAAAAAGAAAAGGAAAGGAAAGAAAGAAACAACACCCAGTCCTGGATTGCCTTTTTTCATGCTACAACTTTGACACTGAAGTGGACAGACAGAACAGCTTCCCATAATGCCAGACTGCAAAAACTGAAATGTTTTCCAGGTACCACTTTCAAAACTCAGAAGCAGCTGAAAGAAAATCTGAACAAACAACCGAATAAGCAGTGGAAGAAATCACAAAGTAAGGAACAAAATCTCAACTAATATAAAATTAACTCCTCTTTTTGGAGCAGAAGAAAATGTAACCATTTGACATCGCGCATCACATTAAGCCATGGGCAGGCCTCTGACTTCCAGGCCTGGGAGGCTCCCAGTGACTTACACTAAACAAGCCGTCATGGAGTTACTTCTTTAAAAAACAAAAACAAACAAACCTACTTTTAAGCAAAGGAAATGCAGGAGAAGGGTTTAAATGAGCAAAGATTCAAGAGTAGTTGGGGGATTGAAAGAAGAAAATAAATACTTGATAGTGCCCGGGCTGATTCTCAGGTTCAAAGCTATACGAAGTTAGAGGAGGCAGCTGGCATTAAACAGCAGAGCTCAAGAGGAGTCTAGGCATTGAGAAGCATTTCTGTGGGAGCCATGAAATCCTTCAGATTTGGGGATGCACCCTGCCAGATTAGACATGGGCCTCAGATTTTGGCCAGAAGCTCATTCTCTCACCAGAGCTCCTGCTATGTTTATCATGTTTACCCAGCATGGGACCAAGGGAGTGGAATACTGCATGTGATGGGTTGCTGTGGGCCACACTGAGGAAAAGTGAGAAAGACCTGAAGGTGTGGAGGGGACAAGGTAAAAGACAGACTTGGGAGGTGAAACAAGACATGTGGGATGGTTTTGCTTCAGCAAGCACATGAACTTCCTCATGTTTAAGGGAGTCCTCTGGCATCATGTTGGTCATAAGTTGCATGCTTAGGAACAACACAGTCATCATTTCAGCCAAAGCCTAACACAGTGGTAATACTTAGGACTTTTCTTGCCTGATTTTGCTGTGAATTGAGTCAGCAGGGAAAGAAATCCAAAGATAAATACATAGGAATAGAGTTGATGTTTATAAGGGTTTTCTTCAGCCAGTGCTCAGGGTTAATTGAATGTCCTATTCCAGAACACTCTTAATTTGAGGTATTGAGGTCCTCAGACTAGGAAAAAAGGTACTTCATGTATCTCAGTATCTCCAAACCAATAATTCTAGGACTTTATGACTTAAATGGTGTGTTGGAGGTAAGTAGGTCAGCCCTGCCTAAATAATGTATTTTTAAATTGACCATGCTTGGGAGTGTTTAAATTTGATATTCTGTTTATTCTAGGAATTATACTCTAATTTAAATGTGCATGTTTGACTTGTGTTGAAAAGTATACCCTTGACTATGCTAAAAATTTCCTGAATATTAGTCAGCTTTTTCTGTCTGTATTAATGACCTTTTGTTTTCATTCCAACAGCATCCACGAATCCAAAAGCTGCTCTCAAGTCTAAGATAGTTGCTGAATTTCGAGTAAGTTACAGAATGTTTAATGTGCCAAAGGATTATTCACTCTTTTTGTGTACTATTGCCTGTGTAGTCCAAGAAGATTTATTTTTACTCAGTTGTACATCAATTATATTTTAAGTTCTGAAAGAATCCAGATTGCAAGAGATTACTTGGAGTTTCATCTGTTCCCCTAATGGAAGAAATAGCCTTCTTATAGAATGAGTACCTATTAGGCTGAATTCTATACTGAACTTCACCCCCATCAAGGGGTTTATCTTTCTGTGAAGCTCTAATAGAATAGTATTTGCTTAGAGTTAACATAATAAGACTGTTTATCTGATTAAAATTTAAAGCAGATATAAATTGACCTTTGTTTTAATCTTAACCCTATGTCCATAAATTAGCTTTGAATAACTAAGGAAGAGATCTTTTAAAGTGTATGACTAAAAATTTGGTTTTGACATGAGAATTGATATCAATATCGCTGATTATGAGGAAGTGAAAGCGTTGTGTTCTCTCTTGGGGTTTTACTAGGTTTTATTGGGAAAGACAAATAAATTAGTCTCGTAAGTGAAATTTGACTCTGCTCTGTGTTCAGTCTCAGGCACTCATTGACGAGCTGTTGCTATACAAGCGCTCGGAAGACCAGATAGAATTGAAGGAAAAGCAGCTGTCAACTATGAGGGTGGATGTGTGCAGCACAGAAACTCTCAAGTGCTTAAAAGGTAATATGTACATCCTTTTAACTAGAGTAACTCATTTTCTTTCCAGATTTCTCATGTTCAGGGGATGAGACTGGCTTCTCCCATAAAGGGAATCTTAGGTTATCGAGAACAGTGTGTCAGCTTTGGGATCCCAGGTAGTGATTTCATGTATAGACATGTCATAAGTGAATTCCCATCCTTCATGTGGTGCACCTTAAACTGACAGCCTTCTATGTTGCTTACATTTCAATAAAGCTGGAGAAAAATGAATTTTAAAAACCAAAGTCTGTCATTTTCATCCTTCTAGTGCTTTCTTGATATGTTGGCTGGCAAGTGCTGTCTGGAAAGTATCCAGCCATGTAACTGTTCTCATTAACTGACAATAGCTGGATTTTCTCTGGACAGCCCTCGTGTATATAGCCGGCTATATTTCGCATGTCTGATTAACTGGTTTGGGTATGCTCTTAGATAAGGTCACTGTAGTGCCTCATAAAATCTTGTTGGTTCCTCTCTTTTCCTTACATTGCAAATTACAAGTAATAATCACATTAATAATGAATGGAATGTAAATCTCATGAAGGCAGAAATTATCCTTATTTGTTCGCTGCTGTATCCAGCACCTAGAGCAATACTTATAGTACATTAAATAGGCATTTGATAAATATTTTTGAAATAATGCATAGATGGCTAGTAGGTAGTCATTTTGGCATCTATTTTGTTCTTGCACCATGCTTTAAATTTAATGTTATCTCTAATTTAATCCTCACAACAACCCAGAAGCATATTAAAAACCTCCGTTTTGTATGTGAAATCCAAGGCTCCATAACGAGATGAGGAGCATGCCTAAGTTAAGACACCTGCTACGAGGCAAAGCCAGAATTTGTACCTGTATCCAAAGCCATATTCTCACAGTCATAGGGAAGAGGTGTGGTTAGAGTAAGTCAGTTTATAATGTCACTATTGTTGAAAAAAACAACTCGTGGTTTGTACTCTTTTGATAGGAAATTATCAGAGATCTTCGGATGGGAAAGAAGAGGTTTTAGTGTGATTCACACGGAGGCCACCTTATCTTACTTTTCTGAGCCTTAGTTTTCTCATCTAAGGGCTGTATCTTCTACATTCTATAGGGTAAAAGTTAATGGTATAAGTGAACAAAATCAAACCCCATTGCATTATTCCTAAATAGCAGTGTGGCATCAAATTTGTGAAGAGAAACAATCAGCAAACTTCTTTTAATTAGACTTTCCTTTGTTTACCTTAATTACAGGTGCCTTTGTGATGCACTCTTGCTTAACTCAGCAGGTTCACATGAATCATTTTAATAATGTCTTGTGATTTGTAGAAGCTCATTTAAGGTGAAATGATGAGACTAAGAATATTACACGCTCAGGCAGCCAGAACAGGTTCACAGATCACCTAGAGTGGGGTTTTCTTCAAAAGATTAAATATTTTACTTTTCCTTTTTTATCCTGAAATAACTACTACTTCCTCTGTTGTTTTAGATAAGACGGGTGGGAAGAAGTTCTCCAAAGAATTTGAAGAGGCAAGCGCCAAGCTGGAAGAATTTGTAAATGGATTAGATAAGCAGGTGAAAAATGGGCCCTCACTAACAGAAGCACTGGAAAATGCTGGAATTTTCTATGAAGCACAGTATAAAGAAGTAAAAGTGGTAGCCAATGTAAGTAGTAATTTAAGCTCTTATATTGATTGCTTACTGTATGTTAGTGACTGTTCTGTATGTGTTATATAACTTTATGAGGATAAGCATTGTTCAGTTTAGGATGAAGAGAAGTTACTTTTGAAGAGGTTAGTAAGCTTATGTGGGTAATATCACCAGCAAGTGGTGGAGTCTAAATTAGATCTTTCTGACACCAGAGCTCTCACAGACCCTGGTTATTATTATGCCTGTGTCTTAGCATTTCAGAAGGAGCACGCCAAGTTACTGTTGTAGGAAATAAAATTAGGCTGAGGTATACATGTATATACTTTTTATATATACATGTATATACTTTTTTTTAACCGGAAAACTAGATGGAAACATTCTGTCACTAAATTTCATGTATTGAATTAAGGGCCCTCTTTGTCCCTACCTCCACTGGAGAGGGGTGTTGATAATTGGACATTTGTCTGAAGGCCTCTGCAAAACACTGTCCGTTTTGTACTTACTTAAGTATTTTTTTGCGGGGGGTGGGGGAGATAGTTCCCTGGCTGGGAATCGAACCCAGGCCATGGCGCTGAGAGCGCCGAAGCCTAGCCACTACACCACCAGGGAACCCCTATTGAAAGTTTTAAAAGTTTTAATCACTATATATTATCATAAAAAATGTGGTATTGTAGATCCCACCAGTCCTACTTCTCGGAGCAATTCCTTTTAACTCATGTAGCTATTTCTTCTGGCTTTTGCCTCCATATTTCTAAATTATTTGTCAATATGTTCTTTGTTGGTCTATCCTAAATATTTAAGAAGTATCTTTCAACTGCTTGATATGACAAATGAGGATTTAGCTTGCACTTACCTGTCGTCCCCTTTCTGCAGCTGTTTTCGATCTGTGGATTGCCTTTACAAATGGAAGTATAGTTGAACCTTGAACAATGTGGGGTTTAGGGGTGCTGCACCCTGCTTTCTGTTCAGTCGAAAATCTGCATATAACTTTTGACTTCCCCAAAGCTTAATTAACTACCATGTAGTCATCCCTCACTATCCACTGGGGATTGGTTCCAGGACCCCCTGCAGATACAAAAATTTGCGAGGTACTTACATCCCTTACGGAAAATGGTGTAGAACAGTATGTACACTCAGCTCTCCTTATCTGCAGATTGGAAATAACTCTTTTCGATCCCTGGTTGGTTGAATCTGCAGAAGTGAAATCCGGGGATACAGATGGCTGGCTGACTGTATATTTAATGAAAAAAATCCACGTATAAGTGGACCATGCACTTCACACCCATGTTGTTCAAGGGTCAGCTGTACCATACTATTTTTTGACCACTAATTCTGGGTTCTCCCCAGTTTGTAAAATGAGGATAGTAACATCCCTATCCTTTTCCATTAATTTCCATCTATCCCTTCAGTTTCCCAACTTCAGTGAATTATACTTTACTTTTATATTGTTAAAGTTGATAATATTTACATTCCACTCTATAATCTTATCTGTCTTACTTCCTTTGAAGTTTGAAAATTAATAAGCAAAGCTTACATTATAATGATGTAAGCATTGTTCACTGCTAGGGGTTATGGTAACTATAGTTATAATTGTGATGTTTGGTTTTTTTCCTAGAATTTCTTTGTTTTTTTGCGTTGTTTGGCTTCTTATAGCCCCCTCACCCATTCCCTCTCACATAAGCTATTACGAATCTACATTTTCCCCAGAGGCCTCCCTGCCTGCACTTCCTTCTCCTGCTCCAGTTTTGGGTCTCTAGATATCATCCTAGGGACTGCTTTTTACTGCTGTTCTTAGAGGAGCCCTCTGTTTCTTAGATTCCATGTCATTTCTTGGTGGGTCTTGTTTTGCTGGAACACATCCTCATTTAATTTTCAAGAGAAATTGAGTCTTTACATCTAAAAATGTCTTTTTTTTTTTCACATATACTTTGATATTTTGGCTGGCTGAAAAACATTTCCCCCCACAGTTTAGAAGAGATTACTTCATTGTCTTTAGTATTGTTGATACAAAGTCTTTGCAAGATCCTTTGTAGGTGACCTTTGTTCTGTCTGGAAGCTTTTAGGGACTTTATCGGTGGTGTTCTGAAAATGATGTATCGGATGTGAGATTTTGTTTTTCATTTATTATCGGTTACTTGGTGTTCAGTCTAAAGGTTGGTGTTCTTCAACTCTAGGATAATTTCTTTCCATTTTATTTTCTCTTTCTGAAACATTGATTAATCAGATGTTAAACCTCCTAGATTGATCCGTGTGTCCTGTGTTTTCTCAATTTTGATCTTTTGTTCTGCATTCCTGGAAGGTTTCAACTTTATTTTCTAGTTTTTTCTTTTCATCCTTTTATGTTTAAAATTCATATCTTAAA
Source organism: Lyroderma lyra (assembly GCA_004026885.1). Taxonomy (NCBI): domain Eukaryota; kingdom Metazoa; phylum Chordata; class Mammalia; order Chiroptera; family Megadermatidae; genus Lyroderma; species Lyroderma lyra. The sequence goes on from PVJL010008413.1 coordinate 44,887, forward strand.
TTTCTAAGAATTCTCTTTTGTTCTCTGTTCCTTTTTTTACAGCAACCCTTTCTGATTTTACCGATATAATATCTGGTGTCTCTAAAGATAGCAAAACTTTTTCTTTCCTAAATTGTCTTATTTCTGCTTTTTACTCTTAGTTGTCTTCATCTTTCTCTTTTATGATTTTGTCTTTCCTCAAAAACTCAGGTATCTCTTTGTCCATTCCTATTTAAGAATGAGGTGTGAAGAGGTTATTTGGAGGGGGGCTCTCTGTCCATAGCTGGAAATTTCCAACTCTTGGGTTTAATCATAAAGTTGTTATAGGTGAGGAACTGGCTGGCTGTTAGAGCAAGAGGTGCTCTAAATGCCAGAAGGCTGAGTCTTTTTGCCCGGATACTTTTAACTCTGGAGAGGAACTCGTATGTTTTGCCTGGGACATAGATCTTTGGCTGCTAGGTATAAAGATTGCAGAGGAAAGTGTATCGAGTGTTTGGTAGTCACACTTTTTAATTAATTGTCCTGATTTCAACCCCACTTCTCATTCTGCCCTTTTATACTCATTAGGCTGGCCAGACGTATCATTTAAACAGGACAGAAAACAATGGTACTGTCCTGTTTCAAATGGCACGTATAGTCAGCCTTCTGACACCTTGAATTTAGCCCAGTGAGACTAGGCTGACGACAAGTACTATTTGAAACAAGACGATACCATTGTTTTCTTCCCCGTTTAAAATAGTACATCTGATCAGCCTAATACTCATTATTTTCTGCACCAAAGCATCTCAGGGATTCTCTGAGACAGGTCAGCTCCTATCCCAGCTGTAGCTCCCTGTCTGCATTCCCTGATCTTCTTTTTCTCCTCCCTGCCTCATCACTTCTCACTTCTTCCATTCACTTTTTGTCTTCTAAATATCTGTAGAAATCTTTTTCTTAGGTATGTTTCTTATTGTTGGTTTATACCTTTGTATTCCTTTACTGTTCATTTTATAGTAGTCTCAGGAGGAAGAAACCATGCATGGGAATAGTGAATACATTATGTTAACCCAAAAGATCATTTATAATTTTAAAGAGTGACCTAAAACCCCCTAGCCCCTTTTTCATAGAATCATATAAAATCATTTAGTCTGTTTTTAAGGTTCCTCAGCACATGGCTAGGAGAGGTTTGTTCAGCAAGCATTTGTTGAGTACTGATTCTGTGCCAAGCTTTGTGTAATACAGAGACAAGAAACACTGCTCTCATAGAACTCTTCAATCTGATGGAGAAGATACAGCAAAGCACATAATTGCAATTCTGTGTGATAAATGCTATAATAGAGGTAACTATAGGCTGCTATGAGAACAGATTGAATAAGTATCCAATTTGGACGTGGGGTCGAAGACCTGGACAGAAATTTCCCAAAGGACCTGAACTCTGAAATTGCAGTAATTAGATAAATGAAAGCCTGTAGTCTCTGAAGAGCATTTTCAGAAGCCCGGTAACATGAGGGAACATGGCAAAATTGGCGGGCCTAAGAGCAGTTTCTCATCGCTGGGTGTGTATGTATGAGAAAGTGATAAATAAAACTGGACAAGTAGTCAGGAATGAGGTTCTCAAAGCAAGAGGAAGCAGTTGTAGGATTTTAATTTCGCTAGTGATGAGATCACATTTGCATTTTAGAATCAAGATAGCAGAATGGAGAATAAGGGAACATTAGAGGCAGGGAGACATGTTTTCTCTTTGTGTCTGGTTTTTGGTAGTTATATAGGGTGTTTCAAAAAGATGGACCCAGTCGTGAAATACACCACTTTGAAATTGGAGCCATCATTTTCAAACACTCTGAACAAAGATGTGCCTAGTTTGTATTCATCTGGTTTGAGGTTTGCAGAACTTTTAAAAGCCCCTGTGGGTAGCCAGCCTCCCAGCACTTCTCCCCAGTCACTTCTGGGCTTTTCTCTTTATCTTGCTTCGGCTTCAACTCCCCGTGCAGTAGCTTTCTCCTGTGCAGACATTTTCCTCACCCCATTCTGGCTCCGTTTTCTTACTCTAGGCCATCAGTGCTTCCCCATTAGCTTCAGCTAGGAGTTTGGGACTGAATTGTTCAAGAAGGGAAGGAGGGAGGACTTTCAGGTTTTTGGGTTTTTGTCAGAGAATTCCAGTGCTGGCTTCACCCGCTCTGAGTCTGTTTCTGGTGTCTGTTTCTTCATCGTTTGGTCCTCTTTTGGCATGACTGCTGAGTTTACAGTGAATGAACACTGTATATGACAGTACTTAGAGTGTCTCTCGGTGATTTCTCTTCCTCCAGGAAAGTTCCACCCTTTCTTTAGCTGCTCAAGATACATGAGAGCTGATCATATTAATCAAATCTGAAACCATACTGACTTGAGGCTATGTCTTCCTCTGGTTCATCCCAGCTTCTGTGATGACTGGTAGCCTGGGGTGATAGCAAGGGCCCCTTCTCAGTCCTTGTCTCCTCTGCATCATCAGACTGTGTTAAGCTCCACTTTGCTTTTCAGAGGTGTTCTTCTTGGCTTCTTCATTCCTCTTAAGCAGTTTTAGAATTTGGCAGCTATCTTGAAGGAAAAAAAACAATAGCATTTTGTAGAGCCAGTTCTGTCCTTCTTCCTCTTTCATCAGAATCTTGGCTTTTCAAGTCTGTAACTTTTATCTCTACAAACCAGCAAGACTGTTAGAAGCTCTGCTTCTTTCTGTATATTTAGCAGTGGCCCTCTGCCTTATGCTTTTGTCTGAATTCTCTAATTCCTGCCCACCACCCCAAAACTGGAACCCTGAGAGAAAAGGTAGCTGCAGAATATCAGCCGAGCTCTCCTCACAGCCCCCCACCCCATGGGATTTGCCACTTAGGTTTTGGCTGCCTCAGCCCTCCCTAGCACATTTGAATGTGTGTATATAAATATGGGTATGTATAAATATGTGTGTGTATGTATCTGGCTTTTCTAGTTGTTCTTGGTAGAAACTTGGTATACTACAAGCTACTCGGTTATATCCAGAAGCAAAAGCTTAGTTCTAGTATATTCTTCTCTGTTGCGTTCCATTTTTAAAATAATGGTTTTTGAATGCACAACCAAAATGATTTTACAATCTAGCGGTGTCCCTAGGGCTCTTAACAAAAAAGGGAAAAACACACAGCTTTAAGGCATTGCCAATTAAGATAATCATATCAGTAGGATTTAAGCCAGGTAAGAGGTTAACAGCAAGAGTGGTACATCAGACAACAGTATCGTTGTTACCAAAGCGGGAGATTGAAGAGGAGAAAAGGGCTCGAATATAGGTGATGGAAGGAGACTTTGGGTGGTGAGCGTACTATGCAATACACAAGTAATGTACTGTAGAATTGTATACTCGAAACTTGCGTAATCTTAGTAACCAGTGTCACACCAATAAATTTAATGTGTGTACCCTTGATACTATGTGGCACTTTACCTCTGTGGTCTTCTCCCCAAAACCCATAACCCCAGTTTAATCATGAGATAAACATCAGAGAAATCTCAGTTGAGAGACAGTCTACAAAATACCTGTCACAGTCATCAAGAACAGGGAATGTCTAGCAAACTGTCACAAACAAAAGGAGCCTAAGGAGACATGACTGCTGAATGAATTGTGGTATCCTGCCTGGGATACTGGAATAGAAAAAGAACCTTAGATAAAAACCGAGGATATCGGAACAAAGTATGGGTTTTAGTTAATAATGATCAAAATTGGTTCATTAATTGTAACCAAGTAAATCATACGATGTTAGGTGTTAATAATAGGGAAAATTGGATGTGGAAAACTCTGTATTATCTTCATAGTAATTTTGTATACCTACAAATTTATTTATTTTTTTAAATCAGTAATACTTCATCTCCCAGGCTATGCGTTATTTATGGACTTGATTTTTGTCTGTCTTTGTAGTCAGTGCTGTATCTCCAGTACCTGGATGAGTGGCCAGCACATTTAGGCTCTTGACAAATACTGGTTGATTGGGTGGATAAAAGAGACCAGGGGAGAATGAATTACAGATAAAACCTCCAGGTTTCCAACCAGGCACGTGGATGGTAATATTCACTTAGGGAATATAATAAGTAGAGATTGGGAACTACCCCAGGCTTGACAGATGATGATCTTTTCCTGTTTTGTACCAGTGATTTAGTTAATAATAGTGAGGAAACCTGATCAAAGTCAGAATGGCAGCTTCTTGGTCCTTTTCTCAGAGGAGTAAACTCTTCCTTCTCTCTTTTAGGCATACAAAACCTTTGCTAATCGAGTGAACAATTTAAAGAAAAAGCTGGATCAATTGAAGGCAACCCTTCCTGATCCAGAAGAATCACCAGTCCCTTCTCCAAGCATGGATGCTCCCTCCCCAACTGGTTCTGAGTCTCCTTTTCAAGGAATGGGAGGTGAAGAATCCCAGTCACCCACCGTGGAGAGTGAGAAATCTGCTACACCTGAGCCTGCAACAGATAATCGTGATGTGGAAGACATGGAGCTCTCAGATGTGGAAGACGACGGGTCAAAAATCATTGGTATGTCCTTTTGTGATGAGGAGGCAGCTGGGTCCTTCTCTCTCACCTGTTTTGCTTTATGGTAACCATTGAGTCTTTAATGCCCACAAGATAGAATGCTGAGGTAGCATTACTGTCCAGAGCAGAGACTGGTTCAGGACTTGGTAAGCCACATGGGTTAAGAATCATTGCTCGGGAGTTCCCTGGTGGTGCAGTGGCTAAGGCTTCAGCGGTATCAGCACTGCGGCCTGGGTTCGATCCCAGACAGGGAACTACCCACAAAAAAATAAAAATTAAAAAAAAAAATCCTTGAATTTAATGCACTGTACATATATAGTGTGTAGCCTTTTAAGTGTTAAAATTCATCTAGAGTTAAAACATTGTAGTTTCAAATTAGTGCCTAATTGTACCCCACTGTAGGCCAATTTCAGGAAACCACAGAAAAATATAATAAAGTAAGTACAGAGTTTCTAATGAAAAAGAGAAAACAGGACAATTTATGACATAAATTATCATTACCAAATGACAGAACACAAATGAGACCAAATAATAACATGCTTCCAGAAATGTACAAATTTAATCCATACCTACTAAGAAGATGCAAAGACATCATTAAAAAGTAAGGTAAAAGTTTAATTTGGGAAATTCATTTTAAGCAGGTGTTGAAGTCAGGAAGGATCATAAATTATAAAGAATATGACTTTGGAAAAAATCATGGAGTGGTTTTCTCTAAAGCGTAGTGCTTTTTACCCCCAAATCAGGAAAGTAGTAGGATGCAGTAATAATCTGTTTTCTTTCTTTAAATAGTAGAGGACAGGAAAGAAAAACCTGTGGAGAAGTCAGCTGTATCCACTTCTGTACCTACAAAGCCAACAGAAAGTGTCCCAAAGGCCTCTTCGTGTACCCCAGTGCCTGTGCCTGTGCCTGTGCCTGTGCCTGTGCCTGTGACAGCAACCCCCTCTCTCCCAAAGCCTGTGAATACTTCTCTTCTTTCGCCTTCTCCAGCATTGGCTTTGCCAAACCTGGCTAATGTGGATCTGGCAAAGATCAGTTCCATCCTTAGTAGCCTGACATCAGTCATGAAAAATACTGGTAAGTAAGCCCAGCAAAAAAAAAGATAAAAGGCTGACTTCATCTTTCTAATTGAACCATCATTCCGTTTTCCTTTTTGTTTACTCTTTTAAATTAAAAGTAATATTTTTAATTTAAAAATATGCAAAGATAAAACCAACACTTAGTCATTATAGAAAAATTAGAATAAGAGAATAAAATAAATATCTATAATCCTGCTACCCCCAACTAACATTACAAGTGTATTGAAACATATTGCATGTACTGTTTTAAAACCAGCTATTTAAAATTTAGCTACATATATAGCATTCGATTATTTGGCTAAACCTTTTTATTAGTATCATCCAGATTTTCATTGTTAAAAATAATACTGTAATGAGCAACCTTGATGCTAAAATTTTATGCACAGCCTGTCCTGTAAGGGTTGATGAGTGTATAGGGCTTTTCGTTAATGGAAATTTTAATGAAAATACAGAAGTAGAGCACCGCCATGCACTCAGCACTCATCTTCAACTGTTTAAACACATGGCCTACCCAGTCCTGATTATTTTTGAAGTAAATCCCAATTATTTCATTTCTCCATAAATACTTAAATATAATTTCTAAAAGATGAAGACTGAAAAAAATGAGCATGTAGGTTTTTCAAGTCTTTTCATGTTATAAGTAAAGTGATATCCAAAAACTGTTTATGGTTCAAGTACTACTGTTAATATATGAAAGTTCCCGTCATTCCTCAGTGTCTCCAAAACTATTGTGTACTGTTTTAATCTTTGTCAAATTCAGTCTTAAAAAGTCATTTGTTTTCATTTGCATTCCTTTGATTAAAGATGTGGTTAAAATATTCTTCATTTGCTTATCATTTATTTTTCTTTGTGAAATAACCTGTTTATATTTCTGATCGTTAAAATAATACAAAGTTATTTTATCTTTATATATTGTCTTTTTGTTAAAAATCAATTCAATGTTTTAAACTGTAAAAATGTAAAGAAGGTTGCTTATATAATCTTATTTTATAGGCCATTTCTAAAGCAGATAGCTCATTAATCACAGACTTATGCAATGGCTGAGTTACACAGTTGCAATGGCTGTGACCATAATAATCAGCCAGCAGTGTTTATCAAGCATTACAGGACTCTGAGCTGTAGGTTTCGTTGGGTAGAGAAAAAAGAAATAGGCTCCATAGTCTCAAAATTGAAACTGTCAAAGCTAATGGAATACATATGAAGAAAGCTTAATACATGTTTATTTTAGGAGTGTTCCAACTAGACGGGAGCAAATCCTAATCTATTTTCAGATTTCTGTCTTTGTATAAGCCATGATACAGACCTTTGTGAATCGGTCACAGGAGAATTCCTGTTAAACATACCAAACTCATTTTGAGTGGAAAGTATCATGGATTTAAAGGTCATTTTGAAATGCATTTTCATGAATTCATCTTTCTGCCACCAGGGGTCAGTCCTGCATCAAGACCTTCTCCAGGAACTCCTACAAGTCCAGGCAACCTCTCCAGCAGCCTGAAAACACCTGCGCCTGCCACCACAACGTCTCACAACCCTCTGGCAAACATCCTGTCAAAGGTGGAAATCACCCCAGAGACCATTTTGTCTGCTCTTTCCAAAACCCAGACACAGTCAGCCCCTACCCTGCAAGGTAATGACATGCCCGAGGGACTTGAATTACGAATGTTTGTCTCTGGCTTAATCCTGGGTTCCATTGCCGAGACCTTCAAAGCCATGAAATGTAAACACAGTTCAGTATTTTCTTTATATTTATCATCTTCCAGCTGGCAATTATAGAATTACAGGATGTCAAAGCTGAAGGAGGCTATAAACGTCATCTAGTCTAATCCCCTCCTTTTCAGGTGAGGAAATTAAGGCTCAGTGAGGTGATGCGACCTGCTCAAGGTCATACATCTCCTTATTCAGTGATGAGCTGAGACTAAAAGCCAGATTTCTTAACTGGAGTCCAGTCTTCTTTCACCTACACCATGACACCCCTAAAGGGCTACCTTTGTTCCAGCTCTTAGTACAGGTTGGTATGTGTTGAGGTTTACATATTTTAATGTTAACTGAAGCAAAACAGAGTAAAAAACCAGTTTACTATCAATATCTTATGAAATATGATTGTCTCATTTTGTGTCCTAATGTTTCATAAAGACCTCTATAGATACATAGTATGTCTGTTTTTGTTTTTGCCTGCATGTAATCTCTACCTTATTTTAACCTCTCTATTCAACTTTGTTAATTACCTGTTTTATGCCTGAAACAGTTTGCTTCTAACATTTTTTATAAAACTTGCCTGCTCTGCTTTCAGACCTTCCAGACACCAATACAACTTTTGTTAAGCATCTCGATATAATTACGCAATGAATTACAAATACCAGCACAATATCTCTAATATAATGATTTACCTATTTATCAGTAGTTCTCACTTTTGATCATGTCTATGAAAACATTTTTGTTTGTCACACTGGAGTGGGGGTGGGGGTGCTGCTGGCATCTAGTGAGTAGAGGCCAGGATGGGTGCTGAATATCCCATAATACATAGGACAGCATTCACAATGAGGAATTACCCAGCCCCAAATGTCAGAGTGCTGAGATATGAATAGAGAAGAGTACAGGTATCTGTTAATTTTCTTATTTCCTAAACGGTTCTATAGGTGATTCAGACAAAGCACTATAAGATACAGGAGAATTTTGTTACATAGAACTAAATACTATTAAGTAATAATTCTCAGTCCCCGTTTGTTGGCACCAGCAATAAAAAATGATGATACTACAGCACATCTTATACTACTAATTTCAGGGATAATTGGTTTGATCGATTAGCATATTCATGACTTCTCTCTTCTGGTCCTATAGTTACAGTAAAAATCTTGCACTTGCTTATGTTGTAGCTTCTTATCTAGATATAATACATCTTAAAGAAGAAGCTCTTTCTTTCAGCAGATTGTAGCAACAGTATCATGTGGACTTGGTTACCAGGCACAATTTGAATAGAACTAGGGGTGTGTGCTGGCAGAACGAGAAGTGGGAACCTCAGAAACCAGCCTTTGTGGACTAACAGGATACCCGATCACCTTTATTTCCTAATGGGAAGTGGAATTCTTGACTTTAAAAGACTGTGTCCAGGAACTTAAATAGATGTATATCTTCAAAGACTGTAAAGGAGATTGTTAGATGTTTGCTCCGGTTGTGTCACCCACAGCCATTGATTTTCAAAACAGAAGAACGACACACAGTATGGTTCATTAAGATTGAAGAAAAGTGGTATTTAGTGGCACAAGACCATTTCATCTGTTCCCAGAAACCTGAGTAGTATCTTTCTTAACAAAGTAGTCTTCTGAACAACTTACCTGGAAGATATGCTGAAATATCTTTTAAAAATCACATGACATTGTCATAATATCACATTCTAGTACTGGAAGGTTTGTGTTAGAACAGTGACTACTAAGAATTAAATCATACGTTAGAAGCGGGAAAATTATATAGCTAGAACTTTTTCGAAATTAAACATGGATCTTTTTTTTAAAAAATAGGGATATCTGAAATAAACAATATTTTAATTATTGGGATATTATTGAATATTGGATAACAGTACAACCATGCTCCATTATTTAGAAGTAGACGATAATTAAAAATGTTATAAGGATGGAGCCTTAAAATTTTTCAGAACTTAAATCTCTTAGGAAATATGGACTAAAAAACATTGAAGAAACATTAATTGCACTATTATATGAAATACTTTCTTTTACTATATCATTATGAAAGAATAGTTTTAGCATATGACTAAAACTCTAAATTTGGGTTAAGTGTACATATGTTTTCATTTATGACTAGAAATGAGTAAATTTGGGAGTTCCCTGGTGATGTAGTGGCTTAAGGCTTTGTCGCTGGCGCTGTCAGCGCCATGGCCTAGGTTCGATTCCCAGCCAGGGAACTATCCACATACAAATAAATAAATAAATAAATAGAAATGAGTAAATTTTCCAAAATATGATGGAATTTATAGGACCTTCTTGTTATCTTTTTGTCAAGTGTTTTTCTAAAAAATTTTCTGCAGGCACAGTTTGCTTTGGTGCATTTCAACCTTTACCCCAAAGAATTCTTTCTCAGTGCTCCTGAAAAGGTTTTGTCTTTCATTGAGTAGGGCTGACTCTTAGTGTCAACCTGGGTAGATCAGTAATCCTTGAGTTTTCCAAGCTGTCGGATGGGGATTGTTTGTTTTCTTGTGAAAAGATTGGTGCGCTGATGGTTGAGCTTTGTAAGTCTATACAGGGTCTGTTTGTATGTTTATCATTGCTACATTTCACAACCAAAAGTGATGGTAAGAGCATTGTTTCCCCCAAGAACTACCAGTCCAGCAAGAGGTTTTCTTAAAAAAAGTGTTCCTGTTCAAATAAATGTCTGCAATTTGCATATGCTGTTTCTCTCTTGAGAATAAGAGTGTGAAATCAACTTATTATAGACAGTTGTGCTGGTTGGAAAGAAAAGGTAGAATATCTATGTGTATTTAGAGAAGTGGTTTCACAGATCAAACATTAAGAAGTACTGGCTTAAAGTGTTATTTTAGGAATGATGTTGCTTCCTTTCTTTTCTTGCTTTGTCTTGCTTAAACTATGAATGATTCTGACACTGAAATCCCCCGCTTCCTGTTACCTTTCATTAGGCCGCACTGGACTCGTTTCATGATGGTAGTAGCAACATTTCAGTGATTTGCTCTCTTTATATTGACAAATAGCTCCAGTGTTTTCTGTGACATTTAGCCGTTGCTTGTTTGGTCTGGAGTCCCTTTGGCCTCATATTTTAATGTCTATCTGGTTCCCACTGGAATGAATGAGAATATCCTATTAGCCTAAATTGTTTTTAGTGTGAGACAGAGAGTTGTTCTTTGTAACTCCTCTAATCCTTGTTTCTACAGGCCTGTCATCTTTGCTTCAGAGCGTTACTGGGAACCCGACTCCAGCCAGCGAAGCTGTGTCCCAGAGCACTTCAACTTCTCCTGCCAGCACCACAGTCTCGAGCATGAAAGGAAGAAATGTGCCCTCCAACACCCCATCCTTTATTCCCAAGAGCTTCAACTACTCTCCTAATTCATCAACACCCGAAGTCTCTTCCACTTCAGCCAGCAAGGCCTCAATTGGGCAAAGCCCAGGGCTCCCAAGCACCACTTTCAAGCTCCCATCCAACTCTCTGGGATTTACCGGTGCCCACAATACCAGCCCTGCTGCCCCACCCTCTGAGGCTGCCATGTGCCAGTCTTCAGAGCTCCCCAAGCCAAAGCTGGAGTCCGAGTCCACCTCCCCAAGCCTGGAAATGAAAATCCACAACTTCTTAAAGGGTAACCCTGGTTTCAGCGGCTTAAACCTAAACATCCCAATCCTGAGCACTTTGGGGGCTGGCACCCCAGCAGAAAGCCACCCCTCTGACTTCCAGCGCGGCCCTACAAGCACGTCAGTCGACAACATTGATGGGACCCCCGTGCGAGATGAACGGGGTGGGACGCCCACCCAGGATGAGATGATGGACAAGCCCACATCCAGCAGTGTGGACACCATGTCCCTGCTTTCTAAGATCATCAGCCCTGGCTCTTCAACGCCCAGCAGTACAAGGTCCCCACCACCTGGGAGAGAGGAGAGCTACCCCCGGGACCTCCCCAACTCTGCGTCTGCGTACCGACCCTTTGGCCTGGACAGCGATTCGCCCTACAAGCAGCCTGCGGACGGGATGGAGAGACCGTCTTCCCTGATGGACTCTTCCCAGGAGAAGTTCTACCCCGATACCTCTTTCCAGGAAGATGAGGATTACCGAGACTTTGAGTATTCCGGCCCTCCACCCTCCGCCATGATGAACCTAGAGAAGAAACCAGCCAAGTCTATCCTGAAATCAAGCAAGCTTTCTGATACCACTGAGTACCAGCCGATCCTGTCCAGTTACAGCCACAGGGCCCAAGAATTTGGGGTCAAGTCTGCCTTCCCCCCAGCTGTGAGGGCCCTGCTGGACTCTGGTGAGAAATGTGGTCGGCTGTCCTCTTCCCCGGGGCTGTTCGGTGCCTTCGGCATCCGAGGGAACGAAGCTGGCTCGAACCGGTCACCGTCACCGAGTAAGAGTGATTCATTTTTCACCCCCGACTCCAACCACAATAGCGTGTCTCAGCCTACCACTGGGCATCTCAGTTTGCCACAGAAGCAGTACCCAGACTCTCCTCACCCAGTCCCACACCGTTCCCTTTTCTCTCCGCAGAACACCCTCGCTGCTCCCACGGCCCACCCACCCACAGCAGGCGTGGAGAAAATCCTGGCCGCCACCATTTCCACCACTTCGACGATTGAGTTTAAGAATATGCTTAAAAACGCCTCGCGAAAGCCCTCGGAGGATAAGCATTTTGGCCAGGCCCCCGGCAAGGGCACTTCAAGTGACGGTGTCGGCCTCTCAAACCTCCCCCAGCCCAACCTGGCTGCCGCTGAGCAGCAGCAGCAGCAGCAGCAAGAAGAGCACTTCCGCATCGAGACGCGCGTGTCCTCCTCCTGCCTAGACTTGCCTGACAGCACTGAAGAGAAGGGGGCCCCTATAGAAACCTTGGGTTATCATAATGCAGCCAATAGGAGGATGTCCGGGGAGCCGATCCAGACTGTAGAGTCCATCCGAGTTCCTGGGAAGGGAAGTAGAGGACACGGGCGCGAGGCTGCGAGGGGCGGGTGGTTCGATCTGAGCACCTCAGGCAGCTCCTTCGACAATGGCCCCTCCAGTGCCTCTGAGTTGGCATCCCTTGGGGGTGGGGGCAGCGGAGGCCTCGCTGGCTTTAAAGCAGCACCGTACAAGGAACGGGCACCCCAGTTTCAGGAAAGTGTCGGCAGCTTTCGTCCCAACAGTTTCAACGCGACATTTGAGCATCACCTCCCCCCAGCCCCCTTGGAACATGGCACACCCTTCCAGAGAGAGCCTGTGGGGCCACCTTCTGCCCCTCCTGCCCCTCCCAAGGATCACGGTGGTATCTTCTCTCGAGATGCTCCCACTCATCTGCCCTCCGTGGATCTTTCGAACCCCTTCACCAAGGAGGCAGCCTTGGCCCATGCTGCCCCACCCCCTCCTGGAGAGCACAGCGGAGTTCCTTTCCCCACCCCACCCCCTCCTCCACCCCCAGGGGAACATAGCAGCAGTGGTGGGAGTGGTGTCCCCTTTTCTGCTCCACCCCCTCCGCCCCCTGTTGACCACTCTGGGGTCGTACCCTTCCCGGCCCCACCACTGGCAGAGCATGGAGTGGCAGGGGCAGTGGCAGTGTTTCCTAAGGACCATAGTTCCCTCCTTCAGGGGACCCTGGCTGATCATTTTGGGGTGCTCCCAGGACCCAGGGACCATGGGGGCCCCACCCAACGGGACCTCAACGGCCCTGGCCTTAGCCGTGTACGAGAGAGCCTGAGCCTGCCCTCCCATTCTCTGGAGCACCTGGGCCCAGCCCATGGAGGAGGAGGAGGGGGCAGCGGCGCGGGCAGCAGCGGCCTCCCCTTGGGTCCCTCACACAGAGACGCCATCAACCGGAGTGGTATGGTTTTACGGAACCCCCGGCCAGACTTCCGGCCTAGGGAGCCTTTTCTCGGCAGAGACCCGTTCCACAGTTTAAAGAGACCCAGGCCACCTTTCATGAGGGGCCCTCCGTTCTTTGCACCGAAACGCCCTTTCTTCCCTCCCAGGTACTGATGGAACCCAAGGGAAAGGCCTTCCGAACAGTCTAGAGAGCAGTGGAAGTAGGAGTCTGGTTTATTGTTTTTATTCGTTTCCCTCCTTTGTTTTTTTTGTGTTTTTTTTGGTGGTTTTTTTTTGTTTGTTTTTTTTTGTTGTTGTTGTTTTTTAATGACAAAGGGCCTCCCTTCCAAAGTAAAAAGTCATTCGTATATGCTTACATTTCACGTCCCATCCAGTCCTCCTCCCCATTGCACTTAATATGTGCCCCAAGTTGTTTGTATTTTAAGGGGGTGGCAGAGCAGGCGAAGAAATGCAACCAGAGCCACTGCCTTTGGCTGGGGGTTTGAGGGCGGGGAGGAGAACAGATTGGACTCAACCCCCCATCTATTGAAGAGTATTACTACATTTGAAATAAAACTTCCGTCGGTGCCGCAAGAACACGTGCAATGTTGGGGTGTTCTTTGGGGCTTGGCTTCTCAGCAGTCAGTGGAAGGGTTCCTGTCCCCTTCTCTCTGCCGCTGAGTAAACTACTGTGAGGAGCTTGGCTCCCTTCCCTGTGTGCTCCCTGCTGACAGCCAAGGGATTTTGCCGGAGAGGAAACGCAGGAGACCTTGGACTTGTCAAGCTGTTTAGTTTTGTTTTTAAAGGCATGTTGAAGCTGAGTTCTTTACCTTTCTCCTAAAATCTGAACTTCAAAAACCAGCCTTTCCTAAACTATTGTCAGGCAGTTACTTTGAGGAGATACAAACCTATCCTAGTGAAAAATCTGTCCTCTTTATCCTTGGAATGGAAGGGAGGGAGCTGGATACAATTTCGAGGTTAAAGGAAGGAGTGACTACAGTAGAGTTGGACACAGGAACCGTCGCCATGGTGACGTGACCTGCCCATCTCAAACAGGAGAATGGGGAACACTGAGTCCCATGTCCGCACCAAGCCCTCGCTTCCTGCTTTTCTCTCTTGACTTCCTTTTCCTCCCTCAGTTGTCACTTCTGCTTTGCCCAGAATGTCGCTACAGTTTACAGTTGTTACAAAGGTGCAACTGCAACATTATTCCTGTATTTTTTAACGTGAGTGAGTAGACATTCTTACCGTGGTGCCTCCCAAACGTGAGTGGTCTCTTGGTGGTGGTTGTCTGCACAGGTGAACTGTCAGGGAAAGGAAGGATTTCCCGTTTCCTTTCACCTTGCCCTGGCCTGTGTTCACCTGTGTTCTGGTATTACAAAGGTGGAGGTTGAACAGCATCTTCCTTTATTTTGTATTAGACCTCTTCAGGGGTGTCAGAGAGGCAAGTGGGTATAATTCTTACCTGTCGTTACGGAGAAGCAGGAGCACTGATCAATCCAGACTGACCCCGTCACATGGCAAGGCCCAGGGTTCATGCCCCCGCTGCCAACCGGCGGGAAGACTGCTGCCGTAGTCATTTCCCATGACAGTTCTCCCTAAGCTGACAGGTTTCTTGTCTCCATTTCTGCAACTAGTACTGGGAGAGCGACAATCACCACACTTCGAGTGTTTTATCTTTATATTTAGGGACACTGAAAAGCAAGTGTTGCTTCACTACCATTTTTTGTTACTTAGTATCTTACCCCAAGGTATATACTTGGACGTACTCTCCAGCTAGACTCGTAAAACAATGTGTGTGGAGTTTTTTTTTAGAGAATCCCAGTAAGTTTTCTGTTTTCCTCCAAGTTCGTGTAGAACCGCTGTAGGAAGTCGGGGGTTGTTGGGGATTCTGGCAGTGACATTAAAGGTTGGGGAGAGTCGGCATTGTAGGGACCGAACACGATTCTTTGTCTCAGAATAAACTTGCTTTTCAGATGAAGATCAGCTTAAACCAGGTGTGTGTTATAGTTTGGGAGTTTCGTGTAATTTATTCCATGTTATTTATTTGGGCTCCTGTGTTCTGTGATTAGGATGCTGCACGGTCACTCATCTCCCTAGTGCATTTCTGGTCCTAAGCCAACTAACTGTTCTTCCTTTGACCCTCTCAAGCCTCTCTACTCTGTAGGTCTCCCCACAAAAGTGCATGATACCATGACCTTGTGCGTGGGATGGGGTATATAGTGTAGCAAAGCACAGAAACAGTATAGTTATGTTGAGTCCTGAGACATTTGTTTAGGGAAAAATATAAGAGTGGGGTAGGCAGCGGGAGGGGGAGGGAGAGTTCTATTTGGCTCAAAACTGAAATAGAATCTTTTTTTTTTTTTTTTTTTTTTTTTTTGCAGAAATTAGGTGGGGATGTTTTTTCATTCTAGAATAAAGGAATGTGAATTCTTTCTGCTGCTCTTGTTTAAGCTAAAAGTAGTGTTTACTTGAAAAGGCTCTCTGACCATTGGATTTGATCAGAAAATGTGGGGATGTCAGGAAAGTGGCTTCCTGAATGTTGAGGCAAGGTAATGGTCCTCAAAAGTACGATGGCTAATACATGAAAGGAAGACCTTGTTGTACAGTTTAAAAGATGGACGGACTTTTAAGGGTTGGGTTTCTTGTGGGGTGGGGGGCTGTTTTGTTTTTTAAGCCACAAAATCCTCAGTGTGCTTGTTTCGGGTAGAAGTGAGGATTTGTATGTGACTGTCAGCTGTTAACTTTAAGGAAATCTGTCTCCAGCAGTGAATGAAGACGATAATGTATATATGTGATATATAGCAAAACAAAAAAGACAATTCTGGTATTCATAACATGAAACAGAGGGGTTTTATTCTTTCTGTGTCTGTGATTTAAAACTCCGTGCCCCATGCTCTGACTTTTGTATTTCAACCTGAGTTTAAAAAATAAACAAGATATTTTTTAAAGAATGCATAACATAGTGTGTCTTGGCAAGGACCTGATTCACATGACAGCATATGCGCAATTGTCACTGAGGTGCTCGGTGCTCACCGTAGAAATCACAGACAGAGAATTGGTGGGTTGGAAATACACTGGCACCACCAAGAACTCAGTGAGGCAGCTTCAGCAAGAGACACCCTAAAGTGTTTTTTGTGAGCGTTGACTCTTCACTCGGCTCAGATGAAAGGTCTCCCTGCTTCCCTCCGCCCTCCCAGATGTTGAGAGTAAGTAGAGTTTGGTTTGATTCCAGGGAGGGTGAAACGGTCGGCGTAGGACCTGTATCCTTTCTGATCCCGGGAACGTAATGCCTGTGATCTCTATGGTACCGCAGACCTACCTAGGAAATGTGAATACGCTAAACTCCTAACTGCAGAATACTCCTGAAGTTCCTGGTTCGTACAGAATTAAGCTTCAGCTGCCATTGTTTTGAAGCTGCTGTAAATTACTGCTTTCTCCCTCCCTTTTTCCTTCCCCCCTTTTTTGAATGGGGGGGTGCCTGTTATGATGAAAATTAGACGTGTCAGATTGATATTCTCACGTGTTCAGTGTGGAAAACAAAACAAGTACATGCTTTAGAGGCAACAACAGTGAAATCCTTTTGAAATGTGTATTAATATCATTTAATAAAATAACTAGTTCTAAAGGTTTGACATTTTTCTTTTGAGATTTGGGGCTTTAACCAAGGGCCCCTGGCTTCTCCAGTGAGTGAAAGTAGGAGGAAACCTCTCCAGGAGCCGAAAACTGCTTCGCGGAGCGGGCCTGTGGTCGGAAAACCTAAGTTTTCTCCAGCAAAGACCCTACACGACTGTCCGGGGTCGAAGGCGAAACCAGCTGCAGCGTGCAGAAAGCAGCGCCGGGCTGTGTCCCTGAAGATGTGATGGGATTGGCTCTATGTCTAAGCGTGCGTGGGGGCCGCAGGGCCGGCGGGTATGCGTTCCCAGGCACGCGCAGAGATGCCGCAGACCACCCGCCTCGTCCCTGCCTTGTGACCACTGGCACTTCCTCTTTTCCAGGCATTCCTTTTTTCTTTTTCTTTTTTTTGTCTGTCCATCCCAGTATTATGTTTTTGTCTGCCAGTTTAATAAAGTGTAGTTTCCTTTGTTGTGTGCTTGACTCTTCCCCTTCTCACATTGATCTTGTCCGGCTGTCCCCTTTGACTCCTGCACTCATTGTCACGTAAGGCAACCTGAGCCCCTGAGATCGCGGCCTTGTGGGTTTTGTTTGATCCTCTGTGTAATTCAGTTTTGGAAAAGGATGGATAATGGGTGGGGTGAGGTCACCGATGTTCAGGGAGAGGATATGAGTGACGGGTGTACCGTGTGGATAACTTTTTGTGCATGTCTTCAAAATGTACAACTGTGAACAAAGCATTTTTAAAGCCAAATAATTGTGGGGTTGGGGGTGACAGGGATCCTTGTGGCCGATGCTTTGCCCACATCTCCCCTTCTTGCTGCATGCTGGCAGTCTCCTACGGAAGCCACCCAACCCTTCTCTCTTGCCCCATCCCTTTTTCATAATTCAGGGAGGCTTAAATGCAGTGTTGACTTGAAGGGGTAGAGAGTCACGTCTTCCAGAGCAGGCCTGGGTCACTGGCAGAGTCAAGGCTCTGAATCGCCTGATTACATTAAGCTACACCTGTGTCACCAGACATGTCAGAAATAGCATCGGCCTAGGAACACACCCAGCAGGTAGGGTGTACTGCTGAACTGGCTGCTGCTGGAATCTGGCTCACCCTTTCTTCCTTCTCCCCTCTTGGCTTGCCCACCAGATTCTTGTCCCCACCTCCAAGGAAGCAACAGCCTTTACACTTGCTCATTGGCTTTTCTGGACGTGCTGAAAATGTATCTTCCCCCTAAATCGTTTTCCTTAAGCCAATCTGGTAGAGGAGGGGTGAGCTACCACCTCATGTGTGTAGACATAGTAACAAACACTATCTGAGTGGGTTCAGGGTACTGGGGTGTTTCTCATACTTGTTTATGAGTAAGTGTATGGACAGGTCCGGTCAGCTGCTGTTCACAATTGCTGAGTAATAATTCACCGAGCCTGCATAGACAAAGCTATGAGAGGGATAGATGTGAGATATCGACTCTTAAGTAAACATCCTGTTCTCCCTTCCCCCCACAAAGAACTAAAGAGAAACACATTCCTTCAAAGGCAAAAGCAAGTGCAGTGTCAAACCATCAAATTATTTGCTCGAGGAGAACAGGAGAAACCTCTTATGCTTAGTTACAGGTTTGAGGGGAAGGGGGTAAGGAGGCTGAGATTTATTTAGAAAGTTGGTGTTGCAGTTACCTTATGGATACTTCTTTTTATTGTCCTTTCTCTTGGTTCTCACTATGGCAGAAGTGAAAAGTTGAGAATACAGATGTGGATGGAGGGGCTAGTGAGCAGTGCCACCCTGGATCAGTTGGGGTTCGTAGCAAATTAGATGTCCCAGCAACTTCCCCTCTCATCCCTATTGTATCCCCTTACTTTTAAGAATTAAGTTCTTTACCACATAATTTGTGGAAAAGAGATTAGAGGACTTGAAACTTCATACATTTTTGTTGGGGTATTTGAGGTGTGGTGGGTAGGAAGAGATGGATGTCCTGTTCTGTGTCACCCTCCTCTGGCTAGGAATCCTTTGCACCTATGTGAGACAACAAGCACTTCAGGTCCCACTATCTTGTAGGTAGCCATTTATTGCCAAGGGCAGTAGAGATTAGTAAAGGAATAATTTGAAATCTTGGTTATTGGGTAGTGGGCCATAGTTGTATATTGCCTTCTATAGATGTATTTGGCCCTTCTGTCAGAGTACTACTTTGTTCTTTCTTTAGTTTTTTACTTCAGCATTGGGGGGTGGGGGGCGGGGGAGTTAGCCCTGCACTGGTTCCTGTGTTTGGGAGACTTCCCTGTTTTGACCTTGACCTTGACCTTGACCTGGCAAAGCAGGGATGTTTAAAAGGTCTAAGGGGTAGAGGGTGCTGTTCCCTCGTTTCTCTTCTACAGACTCAGGGAAAGGGAGATCTTAGTGGAGATTTTAGGTGAGCCCAAGGCTTTGTTTTTAAAGCCAAGTCCAACTTATCCCCATGCTTCTGATAGGAAATTAATTGCCCCCTCCGTTTACTCGGCAAGTTTGGAAAGACCTTTTCTCTCCGTAGCATCTTAAAGCAATGTTAAAAGTTGGCCCCATCCTAGGTCTTTATTACTAAGGGGAAATATTTTAATAAATCTAACTTCCCCACTCCACCTGCTGTACCTATAGCCACTTGGCTAGTTCTTTGAGCTCAGCAGCATTTGCTGGCAACAATATAGACTTTTATATATTTTACCTTCTTAAATTTCTCTCACCTCCAATATCTTTTCTACCTCTAATGCAGGGAAATTTTGATTCTAAGAACTAAGCTCTGGAGGTAAGTAATGACAAGTGGAAAATGTACTTTACCTTCAGTGGAGAGCTTTCTTACATATAGTTTAAGATTATAAAAATAATCCCACCTCGACCAAAAGTTTTACCTAACTTATGTGTAGGATGTCTGTTCTAAAAGTGGAACAGGGAGTTCCCTGGTGGTGTAGTGGCTTAAGGCTTTGGCGCTGTCAACGCTTCAGCCTGGGTTCGATTCCCAGCCAGGGAACTACCCACATAAAATAAATAAATAAATATAAGTGGAACAAAGCTGCGACTTTACCAAAACTTGACCAAAGGTCTAGGATGCCCTTTACTGAGGATTTCCTTTTCCCTAGACTTCTGTGAAATCTGGCATAATTTCTGTAACTTTAGTAGAAAAAACTTGGAAAGATGCCTCTTTTCCTGGCTTTTGATTGGATCCCTCTCTCCACCCTATATTAAGCACCTTTGAGGCATCAAAGCCTCCAGGTAGTGTACCCAGACAGAAAGGGGGAGCTGTGCTACCAAACGTGATGCATTCTGACTATTCTGGGGTCTGAGAAGCAGTGGAGCAAGGCATCTCCAGGCTTTGAATTCGGATAGACTGGAGCTTCTCTGAGGGTCACTGTCCATGTTTTAAAGGGAGCATAAGAAGAGCTACTCCTAGTCAGGGTTACTGTAGGACTTAAGGTAGTGAAAGCACAGCACTTGGCACATAGTACGTATTGGGTGATACTCTGGGTGGGAGGTAAGAGCAATTTTAGGGATCGATGTTTCCCAGGCAGACTAACGGGTTAAAATTCCCTGAGGCTGAGACGTGCTAGGCACAAATAAGAAGTTGCAGAACTGGCTACTGATGAATCGGCCCTAGCAATCTTGCTCTTGCTGGTTTGCGTGCTACAAGGGGAGGAATGGGATCACTTGACATTCCTTTCTTCCTCTACTGCAACTCATCGGTGGTGATGTGGTAGTTGATGGATCAGCATCCACTGAGCACCCAGCTTGGTGCATTTCTCACAATGAGCAGTCAGTAGATGTCTGAGGGCTGAGTGCAGGGAGTCGCCATGGCAGCACTCTATTATCTACACAGAAGAGGACAAGGTAGAATGATTAAAGAATGTGTGTGTCAGCATATGTTTCATTTGGAGTTTCAAGTCAGTACAGTGATTGGTACATTCTCAATTCAATCTATTTACTGAGCATCTACCATGTTGTCGACTGCAATGTAACACCCCCTTCCCTGTCCCTTTTGGTGCAGAGTCATGGGAAAAGTCCTGCCTGTTGTCCCACTTCCTGAATGTCATTTTAAAATTCTCACTACCTTTTCCCAGCACCCCCACCACACACATAATCTTCCTCTTCCACAGTCTTGTCTATTTCTTTTTATATTTCAGGGTGTCTAACGTATCAGAAGGTGGAGCTGGGATCCCGAGTGGTACCTGTGACTCACATCAGCTGCTGCCTTCCCCAGACAGAACCTCTGGCCTCTGGAAACCTAGATTAAACAGCACTCTCTGACAGCACTTCCTCCACAGCCCTTGATTCCATCACCACTGGCAACTTGAGAACCAACTCTAACCATCCCCATCCCCAGGTGAGGGGACTAAAAAAATAGGACTTCCTGAGACCCTCACAGCTGCCCCCAAGTTCATGTCCCCTTACACTTTACTACAAATCTGACCATGTTTCTGTTTTTACTATGTAAAATAAATATACCTAGTCCTGTGTCCTAGGTACTGCAGGGAGAGGGAAGAGAAGGGATAAAGGAAGTTCAGAGCTAAAATGGGACCAAGAGGCAAAAAAGGGTCTTGCATAGGAAGCAGAGAGCTAAGATTCTAGGGTCAGGCACCTCCTTCTGAAGTGATGGGGAGTATTTTGGGAGCAAAAGTCTGGTGTGGAAGAACACAAGATGAACCCAGCATTGGCACTTAACTTTACCTTAAATTGTGTATCTTCTCTGACCTTAAATTCCTCATCTGTAAGATTTAGAAGTCTGTCGGGTCCCTCTTAAGTACCATGAGTATGAGGGGACTCCAGGAAGTGCCTTCTGCAGATTCTCTGTTCCAGCCCTTAAAGCCGTTAAATTAATTTCTTCTAATAGCTTGTTGCTGCTGTTGTCCATTACTGTGTACCTCACAGCATATTAGAAGGTTTACATAAAAGTAACCTCAACAATGGGGAATGATACTGTCATTTCTAGATGAGAAAACTGAAGCACAGAAGAAATTAATTTACTCAGAACTATATAGTGAATGCCAGGCAGAGCCAGGATTTACACCAGGTGTATCTGGTTCCAAATCTATGCTTTTAACTTTTCTATCTGCCAGCAAAGACTGTAAAAGAAAACTTACGATTAAAAGGAAATGACTACCCTTTCTAGTCCGTTTTTTCTCCCACTCGCATTCTAGAGTTTTCCTACCCCTGTCCTCAAAACCGCAGGACCCTTTATTGCTATAATACTTTGGGCGGAAACTACAGATCTGGCTCTTGCAGGTGTAACAGTTTAGGTCTTCCGGTCCGCCGGAACCACCCGCGCCACTGCTCGTGCTGTGTAGGGTAAACCTTTTCGGAGTTCCTAGAGGTGGTCCCAGGCTAGAGTGGCAGCTGTAGG
>PVJL010008414.1:0-66911 GCA_004026885.1 Lyroderma lyra
CATGTGGTGTGTGTGTGTACGTGTGTGTGTACATATGTTCATGTAAGACAGGAGAAATAGCACAGGCTCCATATTCTCGGCCACTGACTCTTGCCAATATGATTATTTTATGTATTCACATCTTCAAGTCTGGCCTCACATGGCAACATGAGCAGAGAGATGCCAAGGAGAGGGGTAGAACAGGGCTTAATTACAGGGGACCTTTGCCCAAATAACATGCCAATAATTTGCCTCCTTGAATGATTCAGCAGTAATCCTGCCAGGTTCCCAAAGCAAGCCCCTGTCTAGGATGACGTAACGTCTCTCCACCCGACACAGCCGTCTCTCCATACCCACCGTCACACGTTTACCATCTCCTCCCCGGAGCCACAGTTCCATCTGTGGCATCTTCAGCTGCCATCTGCATTGTGACAAATATGTATTTTATTATTTAAGTGGCATTACAATGCACAATGTTGCTAAGGTAGCTCTTCACGTTTAAAAATTCAATTGAAGAGTTAAGCTAGGAGCGATCCTAGCCTCTAGTCGGATTGGTCACACCTGCAGCCTGCCTCCAGTATCTCAGACCGGATATCTGACCCATGTATCTCATGTACATTTATTCTTTGAGGCAAAGTGATTGGTTTAATTTATCACTGGAAACTGAGGTAACTGCGGAAAACTTGAGTGTGGTAAGTGCTGCAGACAATACGAGGAGAAAGGGACCCTGGTCCTACCCCTGCGCACCTGTATAAGGCTGGCAGGTACTTTTATGTCTACATCAAATCCACCAATTTCCTCCTTCTGCCTGACCAGATGAGTGCTCAGGGAAGGCTATCTTATCCTCATCTAAGCTAATTTTGGTTGTCCTTGCCACCCTTGGCTACACTTTTCATTCATTTTTATTTCAGTTTATGTCAAAGAGACATGGAAGGGGATCTGCTAGACGTTGTGGGAGAGTGCTGGGAAAGAGAGATCCAAGGATTAGGTAGCCCCTTTTTTCTGCCACTGGATGTTGTTGTGATGCAAGGATCTCCTGCAGCCATTTAGCAAACATGAGGGGCGGTAGATGGAAGGATGATGGAAGTAGTAAAAATCTGAGTCCTTGATGTTGTTCGTAAGTTGCTGATAAATTAACCTAGCGCTGCCTTGCCTTCAGACTTCTCATTATATAAGATAATACAGCCTTTGTTATTTAAGCTGGTGGATCACGGCTCTCTATTACATAGAAGATGGAAATGTCACTACTACATGAGGCAGTAACTTTCAAGTTTTTTGACCATAAACCAAAGTAAGAAACATGTTTACAGGTAATATATCTAAAATGTTCTATTTATTCCATTTCATCGTTTAAAATTCAGGTCAAGCCTCACTAAATGATTTCAAAACTCACTAGTGGGTCATGACCCACATTTTTGAGAACATTGAAGTCATAAGGGACATAAGCTACTGTGATATAATAGAAAGCATAGTGTGGTAAGTGTCGTAAGACACGCATTTAATAAAGTGCTGTCATAGGAGAGAATGAGTTTTGGGGAAGTGGAAGCTCTCATGGAAGAGTTTGACCTTGAAAAATACCTACATTTTCTGCAAGAGAACACGGTGGGCAATTGAGAGGTTTAAGAATTAACAGGAACAGAGGCAAGATGGTAGGAAGTGCAGATAGGTCCCAGCACCAGTGAGTAAACCTCAGCAGATGTGGTTGTGTGTGGTTTGGAGGGTAGTGAGAACTGAGGTCTGATTCTGGTTAAATAAACTGCAGCCTTAAATGGTAAACAAATGGGAGGCCACACGAAGGCCATCGGGAAGGGCTGGGTCTAAGGAACTAAAAATGGTGAGTTGAATCTGTGTCATAAACAGAAGCACACACAGTAGAGTTTAATGCTTGAAGCCAATGAGAAGGGCCTCTGATAAGGGGGCTCAGCTGGGGCTCTGTCACTTCATTCCACCTGCCATCACTGCAAACCCATTTTACTCAGGGGGGTCATCCATCTGTGAGCTGCTTTTTAGTGGTGAACAAAGATGGAGCTGGCCTTTTTAAAAATTCTGCCTGGCAGCCCCCAATTTAACCCAACAGTGCTGATGTTGTGATTCTTCTAAATGAACCCAACAGAGTGAGCAGGAGTGGCTGATTTTCAGTTTCAGAAAGGCCAACGGTCCCCAACTTCTCATTGTTCTTCTGACGCCCTGCCTGCTTGCCTTCTGATGAGCTCACATTTTGTTAGCTCCAGCCCCAAAAGGTAGGCTGAGCCTTGCTATTGGGCACCCCTAATAAAAAAGAACAAATTCAGTGGAGGAGGATTTGAAATTGCTGGTTCAATTGGGTGTTTGTGCTATCTGTGGATATTGATTACCCATGTAATTTCTTCCTTACTTTCTTCCTGAAAACCAGGAGTTGATTCTCATGATGGAAATTAATCAGAACTAATCTGTGACTTCTCTTGTATCACATCCACTGATCTAAGAGATTGGCAAATCAGAATGAAATTTTACTGAGAACCCAAATACTGAAGCACAGAAGCATATTTTCATCAATATAAATCTAAAATGCAGTCACATTTATTCTTGGCCTCTCCCCTCAAGTCAGTGACAGTTTTTTTTGTTTTTGTTTTTTAATATTTAAGACTGACTGATTACATTTCTAAAACACTGTTTTTGCCCTGACAGTTAACACTCTTAATGGTTTGGGCAAAGGCCCCTATATTTTTGCCCTCACTGCTCTATATGAAAAATGACAACTAATACCTACCCTTTGGGAGTGCAAAGAAAGTTAATTGTTTGGTTTAGCATGGGGGACATTTAGATTTAAAAAGCACCAACTAGCTACATTTGACCACAAAGCATATGAAATTTAGTGATAAGTTAGCATAATTACATCAATTCTGCCTTGATATGTGCTTCAAGTGGTTTATTTGGACTTTTCTTTGTAGAACCTTTTACTACCTCATATGTTAGAAAAATGGGGTGAATATGGTGAATAAAACAGTGAAGGAAAGAGCAGATAGGTGAATACTGTTTCTCTCAAGTCCAAAGCCATACTTTCCATTTCCTCCCAGTGCTGCTTCTGCTCCTGGCTTTCCTGTTTGAGTGCCTGATGCCACCATCTTCCCAGACACCTAGAACCTTGGCATCATCTCTAAGGTTTCTACCACTCACACTACGTGCAATCACCAGATCCTGTCACATGTCTCCACTGCCCTTACACTTCACTCAAGTTCTCGGTGCCTCTGTCCTGCATGACGGGCCTGGACTATTTAAATGGCCTTCCTGGTCTACTCTTTTCCCATTTCAGTCCATCCTTTACTTGACTACTGGAGTAACTTCCAAAACCACAGCTTTAAATAGGTCACTCACTCTCTTGCACTGAATTTCTCAGTGGCTCTCCATCAAAACCTAAAAGTATTAACTTGATATTTAAGACCCTTTAATATCAAGCCCCAGTCCCTTATTTCAGTGTTTTCTCTCACTATGTCTGGTTCATGGACCAGAATGTAGGGTAGAAAAGGAGCTCCTTGTATTTTGTCTTGAAGCACTTACCTATTGTATTGTAACTCCTTGGGGTCTGAAATACTCTCTAGACCAGTGGTTCTCAACTTGCCTAATGCCATGACCCTTTAATATAGTTCCTCATGTTGTGGTGACCCCCATTAAATTATTTCTGTTGCTACTTCATAACTGTAATGTTGCTACTGTTATGAATCGTGATGTAAATACCTGATATGTGTTTTTCCATGGTCTTAGGTAACCCCTGTGAAAGGGTCGTTCGACCCCCAAAGGGGTCGCAACCCATAGGTTGAGAACCACTGCTCTAGACTATAACCTTTAAGAGGACAGGGGCCAAGTTTTTATTATCAGTGTCTATCATAGTGCCAGGCCAATGATTTGTACCTAATAAATATTAGTTAGATGAATCAATGAATGAATAAAGATGTAATTAAGTCAAGGGTTCTGGTTTTAATTGGAATTTGTTCATCAGTACCTTTGTCAACTTTCTACTAAAATTTCTATTTAGGATCCACAAATCAGTAGGAACTCATAATCTCACCAGAATCAAAGACAACTGAAAAATCACTATCTGAATTTGGAAGAAATTTAGAGTAGTTCTAAATCTTACATGGCCTGTTTGAGAATCAAAATGAAGGACAGTGTATGGACCATCACCTCAAATGTAGCAGGGTATAATGCCAAAGAAGAAAGCTACACAATTTATTTTCATCTAGATTTTTATACTCTGGCCTAGAAGCCTGGGGCCTGGATTGCCCAAAATGTTGGGAATCCATTCTTTAATCACTTGGATTTTGTATTTCAGGACAGAACTTCATTCTTCTCTTCCTGGTATCACCAACAGTTTTTGCTTTCTACATTTATTTAGAAATGCCATTTAATAAATTCCCAGAAAACAATAGTACAAAATATTGTGTACATATGTACATAGTGACAAAGGGTATTTAAGCATAGCTGGATGCTAGATGGACTACAATGGGGAAAGCACAGTTTCAACAAAAACAATAATAATAATAATAACATACAGGAAGAGTTCTGGTTGTAGTATATATATGCTGGGGACTAGTGTGTGTGTGTGTGTGTGTGTGTGTGTGTGTGTGTGTGTGTGCGCGCGCTCATTTCATCTATTCAGAATGTCAACTAGCCAGATACTAAACATAGAAGGAGATTATGACTCAATCTGACAAAGCTATGCTAAAGGAATAAATAATTTGTAGACATTAGAAATTACACCAAACTGTGCACATTATACTGTCTTCCTGTTGAATATCTGAGAAAAGGATTCCACCAACATCCAAATGGACAGTGAGAGGAGCCTAGAGAAAACCACACTGTATCTTTCTGTGACCAGTAGATCTGAACAGCTCTCCCTTCATTGCAGAAATACTAAAGATGAAAGGAAATGCATTGTCATCCCGAAGTCAAGAGGAAAAACATACTTCTGAAAACAAAATACTTCAGGAACCAGAAGAGAATTTCAGAATATTGTTTTGTATCTTTGGTAGGAACAAGAAGACATGGGCTTTTTGAAGCAGGGTGAAAGAAATGATGAGGAAAGAGTAGGTTTAAAGGAAACAAAGGCAGAATTTTAAAAAGAACCATTGTGGGGAAAATAAAAACCCAACAGCACATGCCGAATGTGATGAAAGTAAAGTTAGTAGTGGGTCAGAGAGCACCGAATGATTATTGATGTTACCCAGGAAGAAACAAGCAAAGATGTCATCTTTCAAGGCTTAGGTTACCAATTTACCTTATCTATGAAGCCTTGCCTAAACATTTGTTCAGTAATACATTGAGCACCTACTATGGAATGTGCTCTGTGCTATAGGCCAAAAGAAAATGGTGGTCAAATGGACACAGTACCTGCCTTCCTCTGGGATCCCTTCTGCACCCTTCCTATGGCACCTTTAACATGCCACTCTTTGTAGCTGTTCACTTATCTGCCCCTTACCAGGAATGTGGGATCCTAGACAATAATAGGATGGTGACCTGCTCAACTCTGTAGTCCCAGAATCTAGTACAAAAATTGTTTCTTGAGTGAATAAAGTCAATCATTACCAGACCAACAACGAAGGTTCTTCTCTTCAGATTTCTTTGAAAATAACAGCTAGAATCAATTCACCTAGAGCCATCTGGTGTGGATTTTCTGGCCACACCTCCCAGGGCTTCCTTCAAGGTCCAAAGTCCACGTTTCTTGAGATGTGTAATCATCTGGTATTGCCTTTTCTCATTTTTATTTCCCTCATGGAGGTAGTACCAGGCTATGATTTGTACCTAATAAACATTAGATGAATCAATGAATGAATAAAGATGTAATTAAGTTAAAACAATTTTGAGTAACTGACTTTAATAACCTTTTCTCTAATTTTAAAAGTAACACAAGCCCATTTGTCTATACAAAGGTATAAAGAAAAATATCACACCTGTAAGAGGTACTACTTGTTGAGGTCCATCTCCTTCCATTGTGACAGCCCTGCCTAGTTGAGCACTTGGAACAGTGGTTGACATAGAGGAGACATTCGATGATAAATATAGTATTTGTCAACTGGATGATCAGGAGCAAGCACCGTGGTCTCCCGTGGCCTCAGCCACTCTTCAGGCTGAAGGAAGGCACCTCCGGGCACGCACTCACAGCCGCCATGGTCCTGGGAGACAGTGCCTGCTCTGCTCCTGGTACTGCCAGCACCTCCAGGCCCTGTGGCTACCAGGCATCTTCTGCATTTGGGGTCTTAGGCCCTTGGGTCTCTGGAGGCCACGAATCGTCTCTGAGATGAAAAGGCCTGGTTTTCTGGAGTTCTCCATACAGTGATGCTGAGCCTGCACCCTTCTAGAACAGAGAGAAAACCAGCCCCACCCTTTTTGTCATGAAATGTGGAAAGCTGGTGGCCTTACCTACACATGACTTGGTTTTGTGAAAAAAATTCTGTGCTCTTAATAGTTCTGTTGGTTTTACCATTTTGGTGCCTGTTTTAAATGCACCAATAGAGGCCTATGGGGCTGCTCTCCTGCACATTTTATTACAGCTTCACCTTTTGTAAGATGCACAAGAATGATTAGGAAGGAACCTAAGCTGAAAGTCCTGCTCACAGAAGGACACAAAGTCCCCAGTCTTCCTATTTCTGCAGTGAAGACAGCTGGTCTACCTTAGTGAACCCTGGGGGTAGTGTGGAAGGGACCTGTTCTCAAGTGAGAGCTTCTGCGGGGCTGGTTCTCTCTCCCAACCTCAGTGATACACGAGGGCATGGGGGAGAGGCAGCCATGACTGCATGCCCAGCTGAGGACGCTGCGATGGCTTACAGAACCAGGAAGACCCGAGGAAACACAGCCTCAGAGCCTTGGCTGTGCATAAGCATCATTCAAAGGGCTTTGAAAAGTCCTGAGGCCCCTGCTTCCCTGCAGATCCATCAGGTAAAAACTTCTGGAGCTGGACCCAGGCATCGATTGCTAATGCTCCTCCGGTGATTTCAATGTGCAGCCCAGGCTGCACGCTGCCACAGAACCTCTCCTCACCCATCTCTTGTCTCTGCTTCTCTCTGCTTGGTTTCATTCCACAGCAAGCCCTTCCCACCACGGCCTCGGATGTCGATCCTCCCCTAACTATACCCATAGGAAAAAAGAAAAAAAGTTTCTTTCTCCCAGCACCCACATACCAGTGGGTTCGTCCTGCTGGGGTTCTGTGCTCATGCTTTTTATTTCTATCCCTGTTGCTGAGGGCTGGGTACACACCCACCCCTGAGAACAGGAATCGTGATCGACAACGCACCAGAAACACCTGGACTGAGACAGGGCAATTCTGCCAAAGGTCTAAGAGAGTTGAACAAGAAAAACCCACCTACACCATCTGATTAAATAAAAACTAGTTACACTTCATCTTGGTTGATTTAATTTATTGTCAGCGCGACTGGCTTCGGCTGATTTTTCATAACCAGTAAGATCTGGGCTCGATGGGGTCTTGTCCTCAAGTCCCGTCACCACTATAAGTGACGAGGCCGGTGGTTCGCTGGTACAATACCTGGTCTGTCCCTCGGCTGCCTGCACAGAATTGCAGGATTGTGGTCCCTGAGCCACTCACTCACCAACTCCTCGTCACGCCCACAGATAACTGATGGCGTATGTTATGCTCTTGATTTCTCTGGGTTTCACTCCAGGATAATCTAACAATGCTGTCACCCTTAGGAATGAAATGACACTTGGTGCGGTTCAACCTGAACTCCAATCTGCCATTTCCCCAAACTTTTGACCTCTCATGTCATGTACGTGCTTATCTTCAGGTTGGAAGAGCTCTCGTGGAAGTGCATTATTTTTTTAACTGAAAAAGGATTGGAATTACCCAAGAAATCCTCATTTGTGCTCACCCGTGTGATCTGAAGGACACCAAATTCCCTTTCTAATCTGGACATCATTGAGCACAGTAAAACACATTCCCAACCGTCCAGAAACTGGAGACTTTTTAAGTGTGTTTTTGAGGAGACAACCCAGCCTAAATGCCTGAGTAACTAACATCATTAGCAGGGGACTGCACCAGCTCCTCCGGTGCACATGTGCGTCCCCAGTGTCATTGCGCATTTTCTGAATTTGGCTTACTTTAGGTCTCACAAAGTTCTGGTTACACACCGAGCAGTTCATTTTGATCTTTGTGTTTCCCAACTAGCGGAAGTCATTGCTGCAACGTGGCAGATGAATGATGGGAGGAAGTGAAGGGTGGCTGCTAGGGGAGGGATGGATGGAGAGCCTTTGGGGGTGGGGGGCGAGTGCTGCCTCTGGGGCTTTTATTGTAAAGGAAACCTCGGTCTTTCGGTTATCGAGGAGACACCGTACAGGCCTCTTCCTGTTTTGCTCACACTTCGCATAGTTTCAGATGAAGTGAAAAGGCCCCCCAGTGGCCCTGCTCCACCACTAGATGGAAGGACACCTTCACCTGCGCAGCCCAGGCGACCAGGGCCCACGGCGCCCTCCCCCACGCTGGGCAGGAAGCGACCTGCCACAGCAACGGTCACTGCTGGGGTCACGCTCATGGGGTGCTTTACATTTTGAGATCTGATTCCTGCGTGAAGCCACAGCATCCTCTTTGGGGTTCTTTGAAAGTTCTGTGCTTTCCCAGCTGTTCCTCAAACCCTTTTGGCCAGGGCGGCCTTGCAGGTAGCTTTCCTTGCAGATAGAATGAGCGGGGCTGTCCGCATTCTTTCCGCCCCCGGCGTCCGCACTGACCCCCGGATCCCTCCCCTCCTCGTGAGCCCGTCTCACTTCTGCAAATCAAAACAGTGGTGTGCGGCACTCCCTGCCCATGAGTGGCACTTGAAAGGGGTGACAGGGCACGGCCACCACTCGTTTCCTCTATTCTTGACTTTCATATAAATAGAATCACACCGTATGTCTTCTTCGTGTGTGGCTTCTTTTGGTCAACACATCCTCTGTGAGATTCATTCACGTTGTACTGAGAGTCGCTAGTGAGGCCCTGCGTATTTCATAATTTGTTCATTCCCTTAATGATGGACTTTTGGGTTATTTCCAGTTTTTGACTCTTGTGAACAAGGCTGCTCTGAACTTTCTTGTACGAGGCATTTTCTGAATACATGTATTCATTTCTCTTGTGTACAGACCGCAGAGCAGAATTGCTAGTCCTTCTAAGTGTAAGTTCAGCTTTGTTAGACACTGCCAGCTTTTTAATTAAACTGCCAGTTTAACCCTCAGCACAAGCTTAAGTGTTCATCAGTCCACTCAGCTATGTTGTAGGTCTGGGACTTAGTAATCCATAGACAGACAAGGTGCCTGTCACTGAGACGCATCCTCATAGGGGAGACATGCAATAAAACCGAAAAAACGATGAGATAACTCGGGTGCTGGCGTGTGCTATGAAATCTAGAGTAATGTGATGGAGCTCTGTGCAGGAGGGGCTGCTTCTGCCACAGTGGTCTGGAAAGGCCTCTTAGAGAAGCTGAAACTGAGTCAAAACCAGAAAGATGGGGAGGGTGTGGCCATGCAGAGCTTGGGGAAGAGGGCTAGAAGCAGAACAGCAAGTGCACCTGCCCAGGGCAGGCAAAAGCACGGCGGGTTTGGAGGAGAGAAAGGAAGTCCATGAGGCTGGCACACAGTCACGCATTCATTCAACAGGGTAATATATGTATATTGAGCATCTACTATGTGCCAGGCGCTGTCCCAGGCTCTGGGGATTCAGCAATAAACCAAAGCCTGCTGTCACAGAATGAGAAGGAGGGAGCAGGCAGAAGGGTTTGGAGGAGGAAGCAAAAGCCAGGTTAAGGAAGACAGTGTAGACCACAGAAAGGAGTTTGGATTTTATTCTGGAGCAGTAGGAAGTCACCAAAGGGCTTTAAGCGGAGACATGAAAAGGATCTAATTTATAAGGATGGAGCAAGGATGGAGTAAGGGAGACTCATTAGAAGGCTGTGTAGCGAGCCAGGCCAGAGGCTCTAGGCTGGGACTGCAGCTCTGGCCAGGGGCACAGTGACAATGACCAGCATTCAAGATATATTTTGGAACTTGAGCCAATAGGCCTTAAGGAAAGATTGTCACGGGGTGAGAAAACAGAGGAATATAATTCAGATGCTAACTTCTTAGCCTGAGCAACCGGGTAGGTGGTGGTACCATTCACTGTGATCAGAAGGACTGGGGGAGGAAGGAATTTGGGGAGGAAAAGCAAGAGCTTCATTTTGCCTGATTTGAGATGCAAAGGAATGTTCAAGTGTAAATGTTCAAGAGGCTAAGAGACAGTTCAGGGGAGAGAGTAGCCTGAAGATCTAACTTCAAGAAGCATCAGCGTGCAGATGACTTTTAAAGCTACAAGACTGCCTGGGATCCCCGAGGAGAAGAATGCAGGCCCAGAAGCAGACTGAGGAGCAGTCTTGGAATACACTGAGAAGTTCAAGCTCCATTTCGCAGATGAGGAGACTGAGGCTTAGAGAAGCTAAGCAAATTTCCCAAGGCCATGCAGTATGACAAAGTCAGTCTTACTTCAGGGTCTACGCGTACATATTTAACAATTTCACTTTAATACATAAAGTTTCTCAGCTCTGTCACTTAGATTGCATGTGACTTCAAGTGAATTACTTAACCTTTTGGTACCTCAGTTTCTGTGTAAAGTAGGAATAACAGTAATTATACATAACACACGGGGCAGTGTGAGTACAAAATAAATTAATTGAGGTGCTTGGAGCAAAGCTTGGCACACAGTGGGGTTAGCAAATATTCTCATATCAGCCATAGTCTAAGAACATGCAGGCCTCAGGAGTGAGAGGAGATAGAAGTTCCAAATCTGCATAGCCGGGCGAGCTGGCTTGAGATGCCACAGCCGGGCGAGAGCCTGAACCTGAGGCGGGTACGTCTGCCTCTAGCAACAACTCTTTTATACTTGTTCTAACAATTGGTCTCAGGGTGTGGATGAACCTTGGACTTATTCCTCGTGCAGGTGAGCTGTGGCACTTTGAGTAACTGGGTGAGGGTGTAACTGATGTGATGTCAGTAACAGGGCGAGGGCAGGGCTGCAGGCAGAAGTCACACTGGCTCACACTAGTGCTACTGAACCCAAGTTCATGTGTCTGATGCTTCGAAAGGTCAAAACTCAGAACGTCAGAGTTCAGAATAAGGAAAGGCTTATTGACCGAGAAAGCACCAATTGAGAAGATGAGGAGACCTAATGGGTGCAATTCCATTTTGCTCTCTGGACTAAGTTAAGGGTTTTCAACATATGAGATTCAAGAGAACTGTTGTGCAGGAGCACTGGTGGGGCAACTTTTAATTGGAGGAACTTGGAACTTGGCCATTTATGGTAAAGAGGTGTCAACGCCATATTTTTCTGGGCAATGGACCCTTTGCTTCTGAAAGGGTTCTGCTGTTCAAGTTCCATTTAGGGCTTTGGTTCTGTGTGTGTGTTGAGCAGTATGGAGTTGAGACTTTGGTTCTGGGTGCAGCTAGAGGGCAAAGTTCTCTCTCCTCTGTGTATGCTTCAGCTGTGTGTCTTGTGGTTTTTGTCTCCTGTCTCTGGAGAGCAACTCAGTATCTTTTTAAACAAGCTAGGACCATTTTGAGTTGGTTCTGCAGTTACTTCAGGAGCAAAACCAAAGGAGGAATGGTCTTAGCCCCAGAAGTATCCATGGGAGCCCTGCTTAATGCCTTTTATTCTGCTCTTGTTGCCATCTGTTATTTAACCATGTGTGGTATAATAAGAAATATGAGGACTGTCGGGAAAGTATCCAGCCATGTAACTATTCTCGTTATATTGACAATGGCTGGATTTTTTTCTGAACAGCCCTTGTGTATTTGGTGCTTGTTCCTAGTTCCTGGCACAAAGATCTTAAAACCTTTGGAATTTCCTCAGTGACAGGAATATCTTTTGTCACTCACAATGAGCACCATTTGAGTACAACTGAATTTATGCTAATGAGGTAACTTAGTGTGGAGCCCCTACATAGCCTCAGGATGGGGCTGGTCACCAGAAATCCAAATGGAAGGAGAAGAAGGGTGGAGGCTGTTGGTGACTGCAGATTAAGCTCTATAAAATCTCTTGAACAATAAGATTTGATGAGCTTCTGGGTTGGTGAACACATCCCTGTGCCAGGGGAATGGCGCACCCCAGTTCTACAGGGACAGAAGCTCCTGTACTCTGGACCCTTCCAGACCTCACCCTATGTACCTCTTATCTGGCTATTTATTTGTACCCTTTATAATACCCTTTATAATAAACTGGTAAATGTAAGTGTTTGCTCAGTTCTTTGAGTCACTCTAGCAAATTACTCAAGCCTGAGAAGGGCATTGTGCAACCCCCAGTTTGTAGCCAGTCAGTCAGAGGCACAGGTGACAACCTGGACTTGTGATTGGGATCTGAAGTGAAGGCAGTCGTGTAGGACTAGACCCTTAACCTGTGGGATCTGATGCTACCTCCAAATAGTGTCAGAATGGAGTTGAAATGTAGGACTCCTAGTGAGAGTCCGCTGAGAATTAGATAATTGCTTGGTAGTGGTGGCAAACACACATTAGTCCATGATTCGGGATTCCTCCAATTAGCACCCTACTGTAAAAGGTGAAGGCAAGAGAAGAGAAAGAGATAGTGAGTGTTGAACGTACTTTATGCACATGGGGCAAACACTTGTTTTTTTGTGTGTGAGTACAATTTCCCTTGTCCCATACTTTTCGTAATGGCATTTCCTCCTTTCCTTGGAGTGACTGCCCCAGCCCCACCCTGTGTTATTCGCAGACCCCATCTTCCTATCCTCAGTGGTTGCCCAAAGGGTGGATGCATGATCCAAGCTACGCCAATCAGAAAATTTCCTTTTTATTTTACAGATATTGGGAGAACAACCTTTCTTCCCTCAGGGATTGCTAAGCTGTGACAACGTAAAAATGGAATTGTTTGCATCCATACCTCTCTTTGTCCATCAGCAATAGGAGCGAGCAAAGCCAACAGAGCGAGATGGAGAGCTCTGGTAGCTCCATCTGAGCCCCTGGCTTAGTGCTGTCTGAGCCCACGCTCCCTGCCCTTCTCTCTCTCTCTTTTTTTTGTTTTTTTGTTTTTGTTTTTGTATGTGGGTAGCTCCCTGGCTGGGAATCAAACCCAGGCTGCAGCGTTGACAGCGCCAGCGCCGAAGCCTTAATCACTACACCATCAGGGAACTCCCCAAATTTGTTGTTTATTTTTTTCTTTTTTTCTTTTTCTTTTTTTTTTTTTTTTAATGTGGGTAGTTCCCTGGCTGGGAATCGAACCCAGGTCACAGGGTTGACAGTGCCAAAGCCTTAGCCACTACACCACCAGGGAACTCCCCCTTCTCATTGATGAGAGTCAATACATGCCTGCTGTTTGCTTAAGCTAGTTGGGGTCCCCCACAATCATAAGGACTAAGTGATTCATGTTAGGTTCCATTAGACCTAATTTTCCCAGCCTTCGCTGAGGTTCTCCTGAAAGTAATTCAGTGTTGTCATTTAGTTTCATGAATGATGAAGCTAGCAGGTTGAAAGTTCTAGCCCAAGTTCTTGTAGCATTAAATGAACTGGGATCTATTCTTACTTTATCACTCTCCCTGTAGACCTACCTGCTGCCTGCGTGACCTCTGAAGTTCTAGAGGACCTCCAGAAAGAAAGGATCACCCAACTCTTGTGGTCAGAGTGTTTGAAGACCAGGGGACACCAAATGGGCAATTCTTTGCTTGGAGACCTAGGACGTCTCTAGACAAGGGGCAAAAAAAAGAGTTGAATGGCTCTGTATTGAGATCACATTGGATCACATCAAATCAAGTCTCTGGACTTGGGTTTCTACAATTCTGGCCTCAGTAAAAGGGTTCGGTTGAATCATGAATTCCTGAAAGGTTTAGTGGATTTCCAGAACCTCATGGATTCCAATCTTTCTAGAAAGTAAATCACTGAGTGGTATCTTCTTCATCCACATGTATATGTACCAGGGCTGTCTGGAAAACACCCAGTCATAAAGAACTCTATTTTTCATATTACATAGTTGATACTTTTCCGACTGTCCTCATAGATGTACGTGCGTGTTTACATGCCTATATGTGTGGATATATATGTATGTATATATATGTGTGAACACACAGACATACACACGCATTCCAGCCTCACACATTACTCCAGAAAAAAAGAATTAGAAAGGTGGTGGGAAAAAGTCAGAATTCCTTAAAACTTCTTGGGAATCATCTCCTGGACTTGGCCTCCTTATCTCCTGTGGCGTTTTCATCTCAAAGCTCTACCATCTTTTTCCCAGCCCCTGAGTAGGTGAAAGTCGTCTGCGAACAGCCCTGTGTTCCCTGCTTTCCTTTAGGAAGCAAGGTGGGGAGGTGATTTGAGGAGTTGGAGGAGGGGGTGGGGGGCATTTTCCCTGCACCTCCAATCTGGCAGGCCCAGGTTTTAAAAGCTCCAGAAAATGCAGCACCTAAAACTGTAGCCAGAGGAGAGTAAACCCAGGAGGCCCAGAACTAAAAGCAAATGTGGGTTTTCAGGGATATTCTTGCCTCGGCTGTGCCAGTCACTCCCCCTCGCCGTGCTCGCCGCCTGCAGCAGATACTTTTAAAGGGTAACGCTCTCGTTGCTGAAACGGAGCTCTGTCTGCCCGTGGAATTCTGTCCACACAGGAGAAACCGGGAGAGCCAGCCGAGTGCCGGGCCAGCCACCTCCTGCAGCGCAGCCTCGGGTGGGGAGCGCGTGGGCGGCGTGGGTGCGAGTGTCCCTGTCTCCATCACTGTTTTACTGGTGGCGCGGGGCCGCCTCTGAGAAGATGCTAATGAGATTCTTGCAGAAAGCTACAAAATCATCTGTGGCAGATGGTAGAAGGTTAGGTTTTGATTTCTCTTGTTCTACTGTTGTTTTTTCTCTAAAAATGTGCAAACCAATGTGCCACTTTCTTGTGCTTTATTTCGAAAAAGCCACGAATTAATTTTTAAAATCCTTCTGATCAAGCCTTGCTCTAATCATAAACTCAGCGAGCAGTATCTTTTTAGAAACAAAAGCAAATCGTTATCCAGCTTCTTTCCTCTGCCCTTCCCCTGCAGTTCGGTAGTTTTTGTTTTTTTTGTTTTTTTGTTTTTTTTTTTAGCATAGAAGATATCTTTTGAATTTTCTCTGAA
This sequence comes from Lyroderma lyra, assembly GCA_004026885.1. Lineage (NCBI taxonomy): Eukaryota > Metazoa > Chordata > Mammalia > Chiroptera > Megadermatidae > Lyroderma > Lyroderma lyra. The sequence goes on from PVJL010008414.1 coordinate 15,066, forward strand.
CCTACAGAGATAATATACACCAATGCCATGAGTGCTCCCAGTAATGAGTAATTTCATTTTCTTACTGGCTGGCTCAGGCTTAGGTTATCATGTTTGGGTTAGTCCACACTCCCTCTATAGACAGATATAAAAGCAAAAACTATTTTAGGAGCGGGTAAGAGAATAGCTACCATGGATTGAATAGCTTCAACATTCCAGGGACCATGCTGAGCAATGCATGGATGTCATTTTATTTAATCCTCACGTTAACCTTGGGAGTAGGTACTATCATTATCCCCATTTCACTGATGAGGAGACTGAGACTTGGAGAAAAACTTATCCGAGATCAGAGGCCAGGGAGTGGCACAACTGGAATTCAAAGCCAGGGAGCCCTGCTCCAAAGCCAGTGCTTTGCTGCAGTATATGCTTCTGTTTTCCTTGGTGAGTTTCAGTTGCATTAGTGCTGGTAGTCTCTAGGATCCAGGGGCGTTTTTCCTGATTTTAGGCCCTCATTTGGGGACCAGGTGTCAAAAGGCTCGTTTATGGTGACAGAGTCAGACACAGTTAAAGAGTCATTGGCTTGGTCACAACAGGGGAAGGTAGACCCTCCCATTTTGCAAATGAAGAAATTAGGGCCCAGAGAGTATGGTGTTTCAGTTACCTACTGCTGCGTAACAAACTTCCCTAAAACTGAGCGGCTTAAACCACAAAATCATTTCACTATGCCCGATTCTGTGGGCTAGGACTTTGCATAGAGCTCAGCAGTACTGTCTCAGGGCTGGTCTGTGTGGTGTCAACCAGGCTGGCAGGACTAGGGCCTCAAGGTTGACTGCTGGACAGCTTGGATATGATGGTTCAGGGTGGCAAGAGAGCACAAGGCCTGGGCCCAGCACTGAAACAGAGCTCATCCTTCTTCTCCTCTTCGCCAAAGCCAGTTGCCAGGCCAGTCTAGATTCAAGGGGAGGCGCATAGTCCACCTTTTCACGAGAGGAGCAGCCTGAGCAAGCAGGGGTAGCCTGTGTGCAGCCATCTTTACAGATAGCGCCATACATGGTGACCTGTTAGTGGCAGCTTTCCTGGAAGAGAAAAGACTGCCTATTTTTACTCTTTCAGCTCTAACAGGTAAAAGTGGAGAGAACTTTAGAGGGGATGGGGGCTGGTGTCACTCATCTAATCCTGTGGCTGATGAATGCTATTCTTGTGTCACCAGTTGAGTCCAGTGTGCATAACATATAACTGTAAGGAGGGGTGGCACTCCCTTGATCTGGGCGGTCTGCACAGTCTCTTTGCCCAACGGAGAGCTCCAGGCAGAGAAAAAGGGGCAGGAGGTGTTGGTTCCACTGAGGACACAGAAGGGATGTGCCCAAGGATATTGCAGAAGCTGCCAAGGTATGTGGGCAAGAAAAAACTAGCTCCATCAGCCCACAGCAATCAGCCCAATGTGCCTGTAACAAAAAATGAATGGCCTAGCCAAGCAGAATTTAGTGAGAAAATAAAGGAATTTCAGGCCTTAACTAGCAGGGCATTTACCATCATTTGATAAAGCTCATCCATCCACCCGAGGAAGGAGCAGACATAAAATCAAGATCATGATTGTAGGATGTACCTGGGGGGGGAATAAAGTGGATTATGACTCGAAAAATTCAAACTCAGGGACTGTTAGAGCCAGAGGTAGCCTAAGAGCTCAGATTTAGTCTAATCCCTGTTTTATCCATGAAAAAAACTGAGCCCACAGCCCAGTTATTCTTGCATTGATAATGAGCACTTAGTAAGCATTAATTAGGTGTCAACATTCTGCGAGGTGATGGGAGCTCAAGGTGGAGTAAGGTGGACTAGGACACAGCCTTGCCTTCACAAAGCTGACTGTCCATGGGAGGAGAAGGATGTGAAAACAATGATTACAGAATACTACAGGGAACATGAAGCTACTAGTGCTCAGAGCAGATTCGGGGAGCCCAGAGTGTGGGGCCAGAATTCCACATCTCAGCTCCAGGTTCCTTGCTGTCAGAACCCAAGGACTCTGTAAAGAAGAAAGCTGGCTTTAAAAATCCTGCCCTCTGAGCAGCACATCGAAGATACATTAGAAACCTATGGTTTAAAAGAAAGTGCAGTCTTACAATCTCATGTGCCATCAAGAGAAACGAAGACCAAAGGGCCCTTGCATTTGGGCAGATCCTAACAGAGTACTCACATATCTGAGTACTCACATATCTGATGACATGCACTGTCTCCTTGTATGTGGTCCCCACCACTGCTCCCAAGAGAGGCAGTGAGCTTCCACAGGCTGACCAGATGTACTGTTTTAAATGGGACAGAAAACAACAGTACTGTCCCGTTTCAAACGGTACGTATGGTCAGCCTACTGACACCTTGAATTTAGGCCAGTGAGACTAGGCTGACCACAAATACTGTTTGAAAAAGGACAATACCATTGTTTTCTGTCCCATTTAAAATCTGATCAGCCCAGCTTTCATCCAGAGTCTCTAACTTCCAACCCCTTCACGGGGCCACCAAGTGAGTTGTAAACAATAATATAAATGAAGCCACTTTAAAATGGAGACAGAACTGCCACATCAGAGGAAATGCCTTGCATGTCTTACTTTGCAAACCTTTGGAATGTCAAAGGAGGACAAAATAACCTTTAGATTGGGCCTAACTGCTGCAACCTTGTGCCCCCAAAAAACTGTCTGCAAAGATAACAAGAAAGCAGTTATTATGACTACCGGACAGATGATTACCAGACTGAAAATGAAAAACATTGTTTAGAATTAACACCACTATGTTGTGTTATCTGCGGCAACAGAAATAGTTTCCTTCTATTGATGTGATTGTTCCCCGTCTGGTTCTCATTAATACCCATCGTCTTTGTCTTCTGATCAGAATACTCTTTAGCCTTCCGCCTGAATTAACGATTCCCAAATAGCTACTCTTACTGAGCGCAGTAAGTGCTTGTTTGCCTCTCCCTTTGAAAGGTCCTTTCGTTTTTAGGTTAGCAGAGACATTCTGGCTGGAGACTCAGGAGAGCCGGCCTGGGGTGGTGGGGGACACCACCAGCATGAACGGTCCCACTGCTAAGCCTCCTTGGTGCCCCCGGCCCCCCATTCCTCCAGCTCCCACAACCTGGCCCCCCTTCCTTTCTGCACCCCTTAGCGGAAGATAGTGATATGTTTTGGCTTCCAATCCAATCCTCCTATGAGGGAGGAGAGCAGGGAGAAGGGACCCTGGAAGCAGGCTGACCAGACGTCCCGTTTTAAGTAGAACAGAAAACAAACAATGGTTCTGTCCCATTTCAAACAGGATGTACGGTCAGCTTACTGACACCTTGAATTTAGCCCAGTGAGAGGAGGGTGGCCGTACGTACCGTTCGAAGCGGGACAGTGCCCTTCTCTGTCCTGTTTAAAAACGCACATCTGGTCAGCCTACCTGGACGGCTCCTCTCTCTGCTTCCGTCATTCCCTGGCAGACTGCCTTGAGGGTCGGTGGGGAGCCTACCCGTCCTAACACAGCTGATCTCCATTGTTGTACACACAAAGAACTGGAGTACAATTTCACCAAGCGGGGAAGCGGCAGAGGTGAAATTGTACCCCAGCTTTTGCCCTGTGCTCATAAATTACACAGGCTTGGGGACTTGGGGACCTTGGCTTGACTCTCACCTCTGCCAACCGTGTCTCTGAGGGCACAATAGAACCCACTGTGGGTAACACATCTATGTCCAGGGGAACTTCTCCAAAACCAGTCACTCTCAAAACGAGGTCTTCAAACCGCCAGCTTACAAAACACCTGGGGCACTTGTTAAAATGCAGATTCCAGGGCTTTACCTCTCATCCTCTGCGAACAAGCTAGGGAAGGTGCGCTTCTGACACGTCCTCCAACCTACCCCAGGCCAGCCCACTCGGCCTATACCCCATACCTCCGGCCAGTGTGGGGCCATGGGGCAGCTTTAAAGGCAGCTTCCCGGACCTTGTCGCTGCACGTCTGTGGCCCAGCTTTGCCCAAGCCTCCAAATCGTGAGCCCTTTGGAAGTGGCGTCCTCAGGGACAGCGGCTCCCACTCGGGGCTACGTGAGTGCTGGGGGTGGCCTTGGTGGTGGCCGAGCGCAGGGTGAGTAAAGGGCTTTGTAGAATAGAAGCCACCTCGCCCTGGCTTTTTTCCTTCCACCTCATTACACAAGCCAGGTCGGGAAAGGGGTGCCTTCTCCCGGGTGGGGGCCGCGTGCCCACCCACTCGGCGCCGTGACTCAGCTTCGGGAATGTGGCGCCTCGGCCCGGGCTGAGCGGGACGGAAAACAAAGAACCTCCCGAACGCGCGTTCCCGGGGCGCGCCGCACCTGCCCCGCGGCCCCGTGCCCGCCCCTGCCGGAGGCGGCGGCGGGGGCTGCTGTTGCCGGGCAGGACGGGCCCTGGGTCTGCTGCCGTTGGCTGCCCCGCCGCCCGCCCCCGCCCTCTGAGTCACCCGCTCCCGAGGCCTCAGCCCAGCGCCGCGCCTGTGCGTCTGCGCGCTGCAGCCCGCTTGCCCGGCGTGGGCTCTCGGCACGGGGCGTGGTGGTGGCGGGGGCACCCGGAGAGCTCACCCGACTTTGGCTTTCCTAGCAGCGTCCCGGCGCGCTGCGTCGGGAAGAAAACCCAGACTGCCACTGTCCAGTGATTGGGTCTTTCCCAGCCTCCCTGCTGCTGGTCGCACCCCGCTGCTGGCTTTGCCGGGGTGGGGCGGGGAGGGAATGGCATCCGTATTCCAGAGACTTCAGCTTCCCCCTTTCTCCTGCCGGTGGTTCTTCAAGGTTGCTCCTATTAGAACCACCTGGGGACCTTAAAAAACAAACAAAAAACCAACTCTGATGCCCAAGATGCACCCAGACCAATTAAATCAGAACCAGGGTGTGAGACTGAGCATCAGCATTTTGCAGAGCTCCCCAGGTGATTTCAGTATTCATCCAGGGCTGCAAACCACGGGCCCAGACCCAGGCTAATCAAACTGTAATAAGCATTGAAATCACCTGGAATCTTGTTATAAGGCGGGTTCCCTTCCAGTCGGTCTGGGGAGAGACCCGATAGCCTGCATGTCTAACATGCTCCCAGGTCAAGCCGAGGCTGCTAGTCTGAGGGCAGTATCTGGAGCTGCAATACACTACCCTTCTTGTCCCTTTACTGTTTCTCTTGTGTCATATTAGAGAGGACAGTGTGGGAACAGATGGACAGGGGTTTTTCAAACATGTAGCCCCGAGTGGGAGCCGCTGTCCCTGAGGATGCCACTTCCAAAGGGCTCACGATTTTGAGGCGTGGGCAAAGCTGGGCCACAGACGTGCAGCGACAAGGTCCGGGCAGCTGCCCCATGGCCCCACACTGGCCGGAGGTATGGGCTGGCCTGGGGTAGGTTGGAGGACGTGTCAGAAGCGCACATTCCCTAGCTTCTTCGCAGAGGATGAGAGGTAAAGCCCTGGAATCTGCATTTTAACAAGTGGCCCAGGTGTTTTGTAAGCAGGCGGTTTGAAGACCTCGTTTTGAGAGTGACTGGTTTTGGAGAAGTTCCCCTGGACATAGATGTGTTACCCACAGTGGGTTCTGCTGAACAATTCTAAGTTGGATGTGCCCTCAGAGACACAGTTGGCAGAGGTGGGAGTCAGGCCAAGGTCCCCAAGTCCCCAAGCCTGTGTAATTTATTAGCACAGAGCAAACCTGTGCTGCAGGGATTCCCAGGGAGCTGGGAAGCTTCCGTTAGACTTGGGTGGTATTGAATGCCGCCTGAAATAAGCAGCATCAGCTGGCACTGTTAGCTCTTGGTTTTATCAGGGTATCATTCCAGTTTGGTATGTGGATTTGGGAATATTGTGGCTTGAACCTAATCAGCCACCAATGGGCATGAACCCCCAGAAGAGTCTGTTATGTCGAGGTGGATGACAGCTCAAATGGACTATTATGTAATAGTTTAAAGGTTGCTAGTTATCAAAAGAGGGTAGAGAAAAAATTCACTGAAGATTATGTTTAGGAATAGTTCATTCCTTTGCTTGACAAATGTCATCTTGTTAACAGCCCCTAATGAAGAAAAAGGAATACATTATATTTTCACATTTGTTTGAAGTGTGGACAGATGACGCTCAAGGCAGCTGGCCTTGGCTCAGATCTCAGCTGTCCCACTTACTAGCTTACCAGCTAGTAACCTGGGGCAAGTTTCTGAGCCCTTTGTGCCTCAGTTTCCATATCTAAAAACATAGTTGTGAAGATTTATTTTACACTTCCTACTGCCATATATTGTAAGAAGGGATTTGCCAAGTGTTACCTTATGTAATTCTCATTCACAAATGAGGAAACTGAGGCTTAGAGAGGCTTGGTACCATGGTCACCCCACCTCAATCCATCCATGCCTGCTCCCCCCCAGCCGCTGCTCTTGACCACACCTCTCCATTTCTGCCTCACTCCTGACTGGCTGGCAGATATTAGCTATGCATGTTTTCATGAAATGTACCACACTGGCTAATGTTTTTGTTTTTTGAGCAGTTACTATGTGCCGTGAGCTAGTATAAACATTTTACTTGAATTAATTCATTTAATTCTTACCATCACCCCCATGAGATGGGAATTACTATCTTTATCTCTGTCTCTCAGGGGAGAGAACAGAAATAGATATTGAAAAACTTAACCCAGGATCACACTGCTAGGAAGGGGCAAAGCCCGGACTTCAACACTGGACTGCCAGCCACATGGATTACATAAGGGGAGGCCTGACCCACCAGTGCAGCGACGGTGGGACTTTTTCCTTCCCATCAGCACCCTGCCTCTGGGTGCAAAGGCTCCCATCAATTGGAGAGCTTATAGCTGTTGTGGGTCCTTGAAAATTAGTGTTTGTATGAGATAGCTTATAGGGGCTTTGGAAGAGATGTGAGTACAAGTGAGCATCTGATCTTCTGGTGACCTGCAGACAGCCCTCCATAGAGGCCCATCCAGAGCGAGGGACCCACACTGATGTGGCTGCCCGCCCGGAGGCTGGCAGTGCCGCCTGAATGCAGGGGAGTGGTTTGCAGGCTCAGCGCCCACACGCTGACAGGTCTCCTGCGTGACAGCCTGGCACTGCCCCCTCATCTGTGGCCACGTTTCTCACTGTGTTTTGAAGTGCATGCTAGAAATAGGGATGTTAAGGGGGATTCTGGGGAAGTCTCAGATGGAAATGAGGAACCTGTTATTGGAAACTGGAGGAAAGGTGATCCTTGTTATAACGTGGCAAAGAACTTGGCTGAACTGCATTCTAGTGTTTCATGGAAGGCAGAATTTGCGAGCCATGAAATTGGATATTTATTTAGCTGAGGAGATTCGTAAGCAAAGTGTTGAAGGAGCAGCTTGGTTTCTCCTGAATCCTTAGAGTAAAATGCAAAAGGAGAGAGATGAATTGAAAAAAAGAATTGTTAAGCAAAAAGGAGCCAGAACTTGGAGATTTGGAAAATTCTCAGTCTGCCATATTGCAAAAAATGAGAAAGCTTGTTCCTAACAGAACAGCATGGGTGTAGCTGAACCAGTATTTCATGGCGAGCTCATGGGTGTAACCAGAGATCTAATCAGTCCTTTCTGTGGAAGGCAGAAATAGATACAGGATTCTACCAGCAAAGATGCTACCAGTTTGAACTAAAGGGAATGGAGAAAGCAAGTCAGAATGAAGGAAGCCTGTTGGACTTCTTGGATGCTACAGGACCAGACCATAGAGCTATTCAGTTGCAAATGCACACTGTCCTGCAAGGAAAGAGAAGAAGGGTGCTGAAGGCAATTCAGAGATTATCAGGCCATGCCAGGGACAGGCCAGAAAGCCTTGAGGGAGCCTCCCACTCCCATTTGGCATAGCTGCCGAAGTGGGACCACCACCCCAGTGGGTCTGGAAGGCAGAGCATTGAACCAAAGATTATTTTTAAGATCTAGTGGAATTTGCCTTGCTAATGTTTGGACTTGCTTGGGACCCATTACCCCTTCCTTCTTTCCTGTTTCTCCCTTTTAGAACAGAAATGCCTGTCCTGTGCCTGTCCTGCCATTGCACTTTGGAAGCATATAACTTGTCTGGTTTCACAGGTTCACAGCAGGAGAGGAATTTGCCTCGGGATGAACCATATCTCAAATCTCACCATACTTGATGTAGATGCTACTTAGATAAGACTGGACCATAGACTGTGGAGCTGATGCTGGAATGGGTTAAGGCTGTTAGAATAGAATGAATGTATTTTGCGTGGGAGGAGGACATGAATTTGGGGGGGAGGGGCAGAATGCTATGAAGTGAATTGTGTCCCCTCAGAATTCATATGTTAAAGCCCTAACCCCTGATGCAATTGTATTTGGAGGTGGGGCCTTTGGGAGGTAGGTAGGGTTAGATGGGATTAGTGTCCTTCTAAGAAGAGACCAGAACAGAGCGCTCTCCCCCCTCCCCCCTCCCCCCACCATGTAAGGACATAGTGAGATGGTAGTCATCTGCAAGCCAGGAAGAGGGTTCTCACCAGACACCAACCCTTCTGGTGCCTTGATCCTGGGCTTCCAACCTCCCAAACTGTAAGAAAATAAATTACTGTCGTTTAAGCCACCCAGTCTGCAGTATTTTGTTATGGCAGCCTAAATTCACTAAGGCTGTGCTCAAAGGCCTGTTCTGAACATTTACAACCCTGGACCTCCTGAGGCAGCAAGGATGCCTCTAAGAGACTTGGGGACAAGTTCTGCATGAGAAGCTGGGGTGGGGACAGGGAAAGGGTGGAAGGGGAAGAAAAGCACAGGGAATACTATTTTCAGGCAGGGATTGACCGTGCATGATGCTGCTGAGCTCCACCCTGCAGTAACACTGCCTCTGGCCCACAAATACCTGAGGAGGCTGTTGTTCCTGGCTGCCTGCTGGCCTACCAGCCCTCCAGATAGCCCTTAGTCCTTGCTTGTCAAACTCCCTTCAAGGACAGAGGAGGATGACCACTGTCCCCCACCCCATTAAGGAAGCCCCAGCACTCAGCATGCTGGGAGGACACATACAGCCCAGAGCAGACTGTTTTGCTTCCCTCAGCTCTCCTGCCCCAGATTGGGGCCAAACATGGAGGAGAACCTACCCACTCCAGACTCCAGTCACCAGTCAAAGCTCTTCTCTCCAATTCCCACGGTCCATCCAACCCTCTGGGCCGTGCTGCCAACAAGAGAGAGAACTGATGTGAGTTTCACTTCCTCAGGAGGAGATGTGAATAAAAAGAAAAATGACCCAAACCTGGGCAGCAGCAGGGTAAGAGGAAGGGAGGTAACCAATATTCATGAAGCCTCTGATAGGTGCCCGTTACTTTACCCACATCACCCTGGGGAAACAGGTGGTGTGAGGCACAGCCACTTGCCCCAGATGACCTAGCTCGAAGGGGCCAGAGGTGGGCGGGAGGGGAGCCCCAGTCGACCCCAGCGGCACACTGTCTCCCCTACACCATCGCCTTCAAGAAAAAGCGCCGGGCACCTGGACAGCACCCGGGCCGGCAGCCTCCACCGTGGGCGCTGACCGCCGAGACGGCGGCACTTGTGATTGGCTAGCAGCTACAGGAAAAGGACACTGATTCCCACACCCAGCCCAAGTTCTTCATTTCAGGGTCTGGGATTCGGCCCCAGCCTTGGGCTTTTAAAGATACCCAGGGATTCCAAAATGTGGCCAGGACTGAGCTCTATGGCCCTTCATTTGTAAAATGAGGTCAATGGGACCTCCCACACAGGGTTATGAGGCTGAACTGTGAGAGGGCCTGGGAAAGGAGGCCTGGGGAGGGCAGGGAATGGCTTGCCAACGGCTAAGGGAGCCTCTGCCCTGGGCCAGGTGTGCTGCCAGAGGCTGGGTTCCACCACAGTGTGGCTGGGCAGACTCCACTAGAAGGGTGGGGGCCTAGGCTGACCGGGCATACCATTTTAAACAGGACAGAAAACAACGGTACTGTCCCGTTTCAAACGCTACATATGGTCAGCCTACTGCCACCTTGAATTTAGCCCAGGGAGAGTAGGCTGACCATATGTACCATTTGAAACAGGACAGTAGTGGTGTTTTCTGTCCAGTTTAAAATGGGACATCTGGTCAACCTAGTGGGGACCCACCTTTGCTTGAACCTGCTCAGCTCCTTAAGCTTATGGAACCCTTCACTCTATGAGACCAAGGCTGGCACACTGTGGCCCTCAACCCATGTCTTTTAAATAACCAAATAGGTGATGGCCTTTGATCTTCACAACTCTAAGATGTAAAATAGAAATAGATCTTTACCTCCCCTGATCCCACAGAAAGAATGGGGAATTTAGTGTCAAGTCAAGGTTCTGTCAGTAGCTGTGTGTCTCAGAGACACAGTTAAGAGAACTGAACTCTTCAAAGCCTTTGTTTCTTTTTTTTTTTCTTTTTCTTTTTTTTTTTTAGACTTTGTTTCTTCATTTGTAAAATAGAACTTTCTAATATTAGTTATTCCTTTGTTATCAGGCTCTTTTGAAAAGCTGCTGAGGGAATCGTTTATATTTACTGTCATTTGATGAGGGAATTGAGGTTCAGAGAGGTTAAGTGACTTGCTCACAGCCACACAGCTAGTAAATAATGAAGCCAGAACTTAAACCCAGGACCAAAGAACTTCTGCGCCCCACTGCCAAAACACACACATAAAAACACAGGCCAGATATACTTAAAAAAAAACAAAACAAAAAAAAACAAAACAAACACCTAAATAAGTACCGCTTATAGAGACAGAGATTCAGATATTTGGAGAAGAGGCCCTGGAGCTTTGTTGGTCCCCAAAAGCGAGAGTGTTGCAGTGAATTTTGCAGGAAGGAAGAACTGGGCTTTGAGTAACGATTATTCTATTTTTTTTATAGGAGAACTAGCCTGGGGGGGAAAAATCCAGAGAAATGAATAAGCAAAGAATTTTGTTTGTCTAAGATACAGAAGCCGAGAGGAAAGCCGGTGAAGAATCAGCAGTTGTGTGGGCGAAGCCTTTGCCATCTCCAGAAGCCCTTGTGCTGGAGGTGGGCTGGGGGTGGTGTGGGTAGGGGTCTCTGCACAGCCCTTCAGCTCCCAGACCAGGACTGGCTGAGGAGGGGGATGAGAAGGTCCTCACAGCCCAGCCCTGCGCCTGGGGCCTGCGCCTGGTGTTAGCTCCTGTGCCCACACACTGCTGGCCAGAAGTCATCCTAGACAAGGAAAGAACAGGGCATTACTGGCCACCTGTCATGTCACCTGTGACCACAGTAGGATTAGGTACCTCCCAGTGAGAAAGGCATTCTCCACCCCATTAGACAGGTGAGACTCAGAGGTCACTGGCCATTTCCCAGGGTCCCTTTGTCCCAGCACACCCTGCCATTCCTCCAGCGCATGGCTGTGCTCCTCCAACCCCAGAATCCACGTGTCTGCGCTCCCCTGGGCCCCTCAGCAAACTCCAGAGACAGTTTCTAGGCAGGGCTGCCCAGCAGGCAGGCTGGCATTACCTAATTGCTGGCCGTCTTCTTTTGTCACTTCATTTTTCCAAGCTGCCTGGCTCTGAAAGCCTCCACCTCAGACAGACAAATGAGACTCCAGCTGCATTCTGCCCGAGTTCCAGCAAACGCAGGAGATCAGAGGCTGCCGCCTCAACAGAGCAGCCGCCCAGAGCCGAGGCACAAAGCACTGGGGGCAGTGGACATCTAGCAGGTGACAAAGCCCCAGCCAGTGCCCTACTTAAAGCAGTGGCTTCTCTGATTGGGCTCTGCCTTCTGCTGTGAGGTGCTGGGGGTCAGCATTCTGAGGCTGCAACTCATCTTCATCAGCCAGCCTCCCTGGGGAGATGAACCCTCGTTAGAGGCAGCGCTGGGCTCCTGAAAGCCCCTCCTACCACAACCAGGCGGACGCTGTGGGGTCAGAGGAGAAAGTCATCAGAGGCATGCACACAGCAGCACGGCCTCAGATAGGCTTGGTGCCTGGGGGTGGGGGCCAATGCCCAAAGGCAGGGCCAGGCAGCTGCCCAGCTCCAAAGCCGCATTTGGGCCCCAGACAGCCCAGGGCTGCAGCGTCTACCTTTGAAAGAAAGGTCCTTGGAGAGGCTGAGGGCTATCTGGCCTCATCCTTGTCTTGGCTGGCAGGCAGGGTAGACAGAGGAGCCCCAATGTCCTCCCTGGACTGTGAGTGCCTCAAGGGCAGGAACTGTGCCCCAGTGGACTCGGGAACTGCTGGCACAGGTTAGCATTTACTGGGGCCAAGCACTATTTGGAGTGCTTTAGGTATATTAACCCACTGACCCTACCTCAGTTCTAGGAGGGGCCATTCTCATTTTCTAGATGGGGAAACTGAGACACAAAAAGATTAGGTTGCTAAAGCTCACTCGTAGGAAGTCAGATTTTGGACCCAGGCAGTCTGGTTCGGGAGCTGCTGTTCTTAACCATTCTACAGTGACTCCTAATAAATAAAGGACGGACGGACGGACGGATGGATGGATGGATGGATGGATAAAACCAGTTAACCCTTCTCCTGTTTAGAAAACAAAAGTGCATCAGTGAACATCTGCCACGTTCATTTAATTTTATATAAACAAGCATTTCAAGGCTGAAGCAGATCTGACTGGTTTTTCCATGTGAAAATAAAATATAGAAACTATTCTTGGAGTTATTTCTAGACAGAACTTGTCTCTAATCCTAATGTCACAGAAATGTATACAATGATCAGCATTTACTAATTTGGAGGGTAAGGTCAGGACTGCGAGCCACAAGTTATCTCAGGGTGAACGCTGCAGCCGCAAGCGCCCCCAGTGAGTATTCTCGGGGCAAGTGGGAAAAGGGCTTGTAGAGACAATGACGTGAAAGCCCCCTTGACACTGTCTTCACAGTGTCAAGGCCTGTGCATCTGCTATTGAAATGTATGCCTTTGAGTTTTAATCTGTGATTGTCTCAAAAAAAAAAATGCCCCCAAGAAATCAGGGCGATGGCAATTGTTGGCCGTGCACTGTGGCCACTGGGATGTCCAGGTGAGGCCCACGGCCTGGAAAGAGTCAACCTGGTGCCTGAGGACAGAGGAGCAAGGAGTCGGGAGGTTATGCGGAGAAGCAGGTGATACTGCCGTGGTGGGACACGGGCGCTGGGACACGGGCGCTGGGACAGTCCGGAGGCCTCTGAGCTGGGTTCCGGTGGCCGTGCCTCTTACTGGCTGTGTGGCCCAAAGCGAGTCACGTGGCCTCCGGCAGCCCCACTTCCTTCACCTGGCAGCCACCTGGTGGCTTCTGATCAAAGCAGCTACTGCAGGCAAGGTGCCTGGCCCAGGGTCGATGCTCCACCCATAGAAGCTGTTGCTGTTATTAGACAAATTGTTGCCCAAAATACAAGGCAATAATGATTCCTAACCTGAACTTCCTTGCAAAACTGGTTCCTGCTCTGGCGACCCTATTTCCGGTGTCTCAGGCACTTCCGTCATGACCCTCCCTTTCCGCCAACCCTGCATTCTTCCCCCTTTATTTGCTGGTTGTTCCCAGCCCTCCTTTCGCCCACCTCTGCCCTGGCCTGGGCTCCCATGGCCTGTCGCCTGACTGTGTCGAATCCGAGGGATCGAGAGAACACACCGTGAAACGAGGCAGAGGCAGCTCCCGAACACCCAGCTCGCCCAGTTGCCCCCCATTTGTCTAGTTCCAACGCTTTGCCAACTTGGATCTCCAGCTGCTCTTCACGCCCCACCCCTTTTTTCTCACTTCTTTCTCTCTTCCCCTTCCCTGGCTCCCTTTGGCTCTAGTTTAGCTCTAATTAAATGATGCAGCAGGTGTCAATGAAGACATCCTCTCCCTCTGAGTGCTCATCAAAGGACTGTGCACGACAGACCTGAGACACGGTAAAAGAGCCCTGTGCCCTGGAGGAGCAGAGGTTCGGGGCAGCAGCCAGTGACCTGACACCAGGGAGAGACGGAAGGTCTGCGGGCTCGCTGTGTGTCCTGGAATCATTCATTTGTTTACCTGTCATGTCAGGACAGAAATTCTCAGTGTTGAACACTCAGGAGTGGAGGAGGGCAGTGAGAGTAACAAATACTTAATGAATATGAACATTAAAGTCCTGGTAACCAGCCAGTCCACCGAGGACTAATAATAGTGTGTAGTGTTCAGGGAAGGAGTCACCATGGACAAAGCCCCTCTCCTACACCCTGTCACTTGAACTTCACAAGCACCCCATGAGGTAATAGAAAAATAGCACCGTTAACCTCATTTTACAGATGAGGAAACTGAGGCCTTGAGAGTTTAAAGGGCTTGCGCAGGGCCTAGGCCACAGGGCTGATTGCCTGAACTCTTTTCCTGTCCCTTCTCTGAGCTCCTTTGCATTTGCACACTCAGCCTCTGACCTGCCCGTAGTCCCACGGTGCATGTTCTCCTGGCCTGCCCTGGGGACTGAGCATTTTGGAGAATGTCACACAGCCATGAAGACTGTGGCCACCGCAGACCACGGCCTCCAACCTCAGCCAGGCCCCTTGGCTTGCCCCCTCACTCGGCCTGCCTTAAGCACTTCTGGACTCTCTTCCCCTTTCCCTTGTGCCCTCTCACACTCAGAAGACGGCCTTGCCTCCTTCTACTCCAGACAGTCATGGCGCTGCAGCAAGAGTCACCATTAGTGCCACCCCACACCTGCCTCCTCCCTGCTTTGTTTGCTCCTCTCCAGCCTTTGAGCTGCAGGTATTCTTCCTATTTGAGGCCTCCCCTCAACTCAACTTTTGACCTACCCCTCCTGGCTCTCCAGGATCCTCCTCAGTGAGCCACCTTCTCTTCAGACCCTGCAGTCCTTTCCTCTGTTCTGCTCCCCACACCCAGGAACGGTCTGTCATCTCTCCCACCTTCCTCGCCATTGCGACTTTCACTCTACGTCCCCATTCAACCTGACTTTTTTTTTTTTTTTTTTTTTTTTTTTTTTTTTTTTTTTGCCTTTTGGTGTGTGGGTAGCTCCCTGGCTGGGAATCGAACCCGGGCCACAGCGCTGACAGCACCAGCACCGAAGCCTTTAGCCACTACACCACCAGGGAACTCCCTCAACCTGACTTCTTAAAAGGATTGTGCACACCCGGGTTTGTCGGCCTCAGCGCTATCGCCATTTTGGACCCGATATCCTTTGTTTTGGGGGGCCATCCTGAACATTTATCTTAGTCTGCTTGGGCTGCCATACCAAAATACTCTAGACTGGCTGACTTAACCAACAGGAATTTATTTCTCACAGTTGTGGAGGCTGGAAGACCAACATCAAGGTCTGGCAGGGTTTGGTTTCTAGTGAGGGTTGTCTTCCCCTGAGGGCGTGTGGAAGGCCACCTCCTCACTGTGTCCTCACATGGCCTTTCCTCTGAGTGCTGTCACAGTGGGGACTAGGGCTTCAACACAGGAGTTGGTCGCGTGGGGGACACCAACATTCAGTCCCTAACAGCACGGTAGGATGTTCCGCAGCACCCCTGGCATCTACCACGAGCAATTCACTCTTTGCAGGTTGGAAAGACGGCAAATGACTCTAGATGCCAATAGTGACAGTTGTGACAGCCACCCCTACATTTGTGACTGTGGTCAACAACTCCCAGTTGTGACAACCAAAACTGTTTCCAAATTTTGCCAAATGTCCCCTAGAGGACACACTCTGCCCCGTTGGGAACCACCGGTCTTTGCTACCCCATTTCCTTATCCCCAGTCACTTCTGAATTCACCTGTAATTCAGTTCCTGGTCCTCCCCCAGCTGCTAGACCTGCTTTAGCCAACACCCCCTCCACCCGCACTACTAAGGCACCGTGTTCGTGGCACCGAGCCCCTCCGCTCCGTGGGGCCCCCGCGCCCCCTGAGCCGCCCTCCTCCTCGCTGTGAGAGCTCAGTTCCTACTACGTGGGTCACACTGCCAGCCCCCTCCTCCTGTAGGCCAGCTGGCGATGGGCTGTGCGGGAGTGTCTGCTGGGAGACCCGGTGGGCAAGGTTTACTTGCTGAGTAAGGAGAGACACGAAGAGCAAAGCTGATGCCTGGGGCTGCCTGGTCATCCTGCAAGGGTGAGGAAAAGCCCAAGAGGCGCCTGACTCACCGAACCACTGAAACAACGCTGGAATGGCCTAGCTCTGGAACTTTCGTGAGAGAATTCAAGTTCCTGCTACCTAAGCCCATTGCAGTCAGCTATTCTATTTCTTGCAGCCAAAAGTACCCTGACCGACCCCGCTCCTGAGCTCCTCTGTCCCGGTTCTCACCCTGCTCCGCTGGTCCTTCGCCATCTCCCAATTCACACGTGCCTGGGCAGACGTTTTTGGGTCAAGGCTACTTGGAATTTTCTCTAAGTGCCAAGCACACACGGCCGCCTCGATAGCGTGGAGCCCGTCGTCGCCTCCAGCAGCTGCCTGCGAAAATGGGTTTCTTCTACGTTTAGCTGCCTAGCTGCCACTCTGGCGTGGCGTGGCGTCCGCTGCGACACGTGTTTCCTCATGCAGGCAAATTGCTTGGTGGCCTACCAGTGAACTGCGACCAGCCCTGTTCTGGGCCCTCTGCACCTTGCTCTGCCCCGCCCGGCGGCCGTTCCAGGCTCGCTCCTCTCACCCCCACCCTCTCCCGCTTCCTGGTGGCATCCTCCGTGCTGCTGACTCACATACCTGACTCCAGTTCTTGCGCCTGCGCTTCAGACTCTTCCATCCAGCTGCCCACCAACACGGCCACGCGTGTTGCTTCTTTTCCTGGCTCTAATGTCCTTGCCTCCCCCCCTTAATGTTGGGGTTTCTCAGAGCTCATTTTTGGGGCCCCTTTCTAGCTACACTTTCCCTCCAGGTGGCCTCATCCATTCATGTAACCTTAAATGACATTTCTATGTGGAAAAACCAAGTGCACCTGTAGAGGCCAGGGCTCTCCGCTGAGGTCCAGACTTGCAAACGCAGCTGCCAGGTTAGCGTCTGTACTTGGACTGTCGCACAGAGCTGTCCCCCCCACATGCCCAGCGCTCAGGTCATCCACCTTCCTTAGAAACCGCTCCTCTCTTGTGTGTTCCAACCCTGCGGCCCCCACCACTGAGCCCCCAGACCTGGACCAACGACTCCCGCACGGGGCCTCCTTGTTCTCTTCTTGCGTGTGCCAGGAACTGCCCCCCTGATTTCACCTCCAAAGCAGCCCTTCACTCTGCCCCTTCTCTCCAGCGCTGCCTGGGTGCTGGCTGCCCTCAGGGTGCCGTCACCCCACCATTAACACCTCCACCCCTGTGTCCCTCCAACCCATCCTCCACCCTGCAAGCAGAGCGATGTTCCTGAAATAGCAATCTTTCCGCGTCACTCTTACCCTCCCAGCTCTTCGTGACGTCACCATTCCCTTCCAGCAGTGGCTTGTAGCATAAGGCCTCAATGACAGTCAAACAGTAACAGTTGAAGTTAGGGAGGGACATCTGGAGACCCTCGCGGCTTCCGCTCCCCTCCCCCAGGCCAAACCACACAGGCGCATGCGCGCTGCTTCCTACATCAGTTTCGTTCAGGCCAACTCGGTCCCGTCCGTCCTGCCTGGATGGCCAGGAAGCACCTTTACCACATGTCTGGCAACACCCAGCGTCTATTGGATGCTCTTAAGGGACGGGCAGCTCACTGCCTCGCACGATCCACTTCAGGAGCATATTTTGAAAATCAAAAATCATTTAAGTCATTTTTGTGGCTGCATGCAATTGAGGGCCTTTCCTGCCTCTGGAGCACTTGGGGTTCCTGGGACAATTCGTCCTTGGGCGTAAGCAGAAAAAAGGAATGCTTCTCAGCATCCATCAGTTGCTGGAATGTACTTAGCCAGTCGGGGCCTAACTGCTAGACTGCCAGAGCCAGCTAATTGGAACGATAGGAATAACGCCGCTCACCAGAGAGGCTCAGGCCACTCTGCACCCCCGGAGGGATGTACTGTCACCCAATCGTGTGGGCTCCGGAACTAGGATTGCTCAGCTCAAACCCCAGCTGTGCCACTTCAGAAGCTTATGACTGGGACTAGATAACTGCTCGGAGCCTCAGTTTCCTCATCTGTGAAATGGATTGTCATTAGGATAAGTACCATGCCTCTCAAGTGCCAGGTGCTCGGGAGTTTTTCAGCAACACGGCTACTGTTTAGGGGACACCCCTCAGAAGTAGGTGCTTCCGGATTTCAGGAGTGCCTGACTTCACCCCTCACTTACTGGGT
Source organism: Lyroderma lyra (assembly GCA_004026885.1). Taxonomy (NCBI): domain Eukaryota; kingdom Metazoa; phylum Chordata; class Mammalia; order Chiroptera; family Megadermatidae; genus Lyroderma; species Lyroderma lyra. The sequence goes on from PVJL010008414.1 coordinate 33,128, forward strand.
TCTCCAAGGTGCGGGTGGTGACTTGACTCACTGATAAGCTTGAACATACCTGGATGAGCTTGCATATACCTGGCTTAGCCCTTCTTCGTTTCCTGTTTCAGGCATTGTCACCCTTGAAGCCGCTGGCCAGGCAGCCTCAGTCCCCACATGGGGAGAGGTCTGCCATCTGGGGGAGGGGGCAGTAGTTCACTTGGGGTGGGAAGGGCCAGGAAATCTCTGTGTCCCCTACCTCTAAATACTTAACCCACAGAGATGTTTCCTGCTGGCCTCCTGACACCCAGGAGGGGCTTTAAGTGGAGTTCAAGAAGCAGGTAACAGTGCGTGAACATTGACTGGCTGGGATCATTCAGGTTCCGAGACCCTTGCATGCTGAGTGTGTTAGATGTGACATCAGAAGTGAGTAAGTCTGGCTCATCCGCTCTGATACTTAGGGAGCTAAAAACAGCCCCTCACTCCATTGTAAAGGGGGAGGGGGAGACCTGGAGTAGACCAGGGACAAAGTAGGACCCCGGGACCCTCACGAACATGCTGTGGGGTCCCATGGAAGAGGGAATTCACGCAGGAAGAGCTCGGAGCACACAGCCTGGCCTATGATGCCGCTGGGTTACGTGGAGCTGCTCGTGGAAAAACTAAAGGGATTGTAAGTACGGGAGCCAGCACAAAACGTAAGCTTGGTCATGGCATCCCCACGGCCAGCACCCTCAGTAGCTTCCCATTGTCTAGGAGTAAAGAAAGGTCATGTACACAGCCTGAAGGCCCCCACGGTCACCCTACTTAACCCCCGGCTCACACTCTCACCCTCGCTCGTGCCAATCACATGGCCTCATGTCAGCTCTTCAACAGGCCTTTTGCTTCCTCAGGAAGGGACTTGTGACCTTTCCTGGTTCCTTGGTACTTGTCCCCTCTACCTCCCTCTGTCCTCCAGAGCAGTCCCCAGCAAGGCGCCAGCCAGTCAGTAGTCTGCCACTGAGATCTGTCGGCTCGCTGGTGGAGACACCATGGGAGTGTGGCTCCTGGGAAGACATGGGGCAGCCTTAGAAGGGACAAGGTCGTTGTTTCCCTCACTGCCCTATGACTCCGTGGTTCCCTTGCTCCGGCGGGCCTACACCTAGACCCTCATGCACCCCTGTCCCCCGTTACCACCTGCCAGAGGGGGAGAGCAGGAGGCAGCCAGGGCACAGTACCCTTCCTGGAGAGGAGGTGAGCCCAACTGCTGCAGAGTGTAAGGGGTCAGCAAGCGTGATCGGGCAACACGTGCACATGTGTCTGAGACTCATGTTTCGCAAGGCCAGAGCTGGGGCCCGGCTGCCTGTTTTTGTGGCTTGTCCCCACCTGCTGCACCCAGCGATGTGGCTCGGTTTATCACTCAGACTGAGAAGGAGCTGTGGAATTGTCATCAGGCAGGGACTAGTGTTAAATGCGATAACACCTGAAAAAGGTTCTTGTAACAGTGTATTACAGAGCTACATTCCTGTCGCCAGCAGGGACCCAAAGCTCGGGGAGGATTTTCCTGGAGCATACAGGAAGAGTGGGGAGAAAAGAAATGGCCTATGGTGGCCCTGCTTACGTGTCGTTTGCAGATTGCATTAGATGACTGCCTTGATTAATCCCAAGGCTTTCTCCACGTGCAAGATTAAGATGAAAAAAGGGCACTTTCTCCAAATGTTGATAATAGTTCATATTAATAGTAATGACACGCCAAGTATTTTGCTAACCACTTTACATGCCTGATCTCATTTAATTCTCACTACAGCATGGGGGAGAGGGTCTGTTGGTATCTTCTCCTTTGCATAGGTGAAGAAACTGAGGGTCAGGGATGCGAGGTGGCCTGCCCAAGCTCACACCCAGCCAGAAGTGGCAAAGGCAGGATGCGGACCTGAGTCGCCTGACGCCTGGACACACACCCCTCCTGCATGCAGATGGCTTATCCAAGGACGACTTTTCAAGAAGGGATTCATTCAGCAGCCAAGTCCTGTTAGGCCGGACCATCTCAACTCTGGTTGTCTCTTACCATCAGGATGGGGGGCAGGGGTACTTACCAATACCAGTGACTGGGCCCCATTCTAGACTAATAGAATCAGAATCCAAGGGAGGCGGGGTCAGGCATGAACGGTTTCTAAAGGCATCTCAGTGGTTCCAGAATGGTCAGGGTTGGTCCAGCAGGGTACCGGAAACCACATGGGGGGAAAGGGGCTGGCTACTCAAATCTGCAGCCTCCCTCTCTCTGTGTGCCAGCCTCCTTTCCCCCAGGACGGCTGAGCTGAGGCCAGAGGCCTGAGAGGCTGACTTTCACCCTGACCTTGGCATTGCACTGCCTCCCGGGACTGCTCAGAGGGTCCCTCCTGCACACTCTCTGATTGACACAATTCACCCCCAACCAGACGAACTGGCACAACCCCTGAGCCCAAGAGAAAAAAGAGCAAAAAGCCTCCAATTTTTTTTTAATTGGGTCAAGAGAAAAACAGAATTATAAAAAATTGCAAGTCATGGTTAGAGCTCCTGTCATATTTCGGGACACTGCTGTGCTCTGCGTCTCCCTTGTGTGAGAGCTGGTACTCCAGTAAGGGGGTGGGAACACGGAAGCAACGAGATGACGGCTGCTCAGCATCGGGGGTGGTCGCTATGCCAGGCCCGCAGTCGCCCTGCTCCCGCGTCACCTCACCTGGCCTGGCGGACCCCGTGGGGGAGGTATTACCAGGGCCCTTTGACAAACGGGGAGGCCAAAGTTAGGGAACTGTTACAGAGCTAGCCAGGACTGTAAGGTGACACTGGCCCCAGTTTCGCCTGGGACAGCCTGTTGTCTCTCCCTGGCATCGTGTCACAGGCAGTTGGGGAGCAGCGAGGCCCCATGTGCCCCATTAGCCTCTTTTGTTGCTTCTCCTTGCCCTCCACAGGCTCATAATGTGGGCTCAGGTGGCCCCGGAGCAGCAGATCTGGGGAGGCCACTCAGTGCTGGCCACCCACAGAGCCACTCCTCGCCAGGGCCGCCTGGCTGCCACTTGGCTCTGTGTTTATGAGAAATCCAGAGAGGACAGTCAACCCCTGGGGTTTTCACAGGGTGGCTCTGAAGTCCCAGGGCCTGGGTGGGATGGCTGTGGATTCTCTGGGGGTCCTCGATGTACCAGACAGAGCTGGAGGTCAGCCTCTCCCCTCACGTGACCTTCAAGGAGAACTTCTGTGCTGTCTGGCTTTCTGACCTGCTCTCCCACCAGCCTTCCCACGTCCTCAAGGGTGGAGGCAAACTCGGCAGGGGAGACCTCACTTGCTGTGTCACACACTGCCCTGTGTGCATCATTTCTTTTCTGGCAGTAAGCAATATGCACTCCTTTACTCAGCACACGTTCTTGATTGAGTCCTTGGGCTGAATGGGGGCTGGGGCTGCCAAAATACACAGCCCTGGAGCTGGGGGAACCCACAGTTTAATGGGGTAAACAAATAGCGACACCCCTCGTGCCATACGATGACTGCAGTGCCAGAAGCATATCCAAAATACAGTGTAGGCCCAGGGGAAGGCATGATGAATTTTGTAGGGGGAGAGGTACCCAGTCAGGGGAGTCTAGCAAGGTAGCTTTAAACAGAACGTGACCTCTGAGCACACGGCCGAGTCCCACCTCCTCCCTGGAGCCGGTTCTGGCCACCCCCATCATCCCCAGTCAGCCCAGTTCAGATGCACACAGCTCGGCTTCCTGCATCCCATTGCTCCCCGAATGCTGCCTTGTTCACGACACCTTTCTGTCCGTAGCCTCTCTCTCAACTGGAGTTTAAGTGCCTTCAAGGCAGGGACCATGTCTGTTATTTTCTCTTCCTGGAGGGCTAAGACCGTGTTGGGCATCCTGGAATGCTCTAGAACCAGTGAGTTAGAGACTAGAAAGTGTTCAAAGGGCTCGGACCTCTGACTTTGACAGCCAGGTCCAGGCAAGGTGTGGGACCTCCAATGAAGGCAAAATCAGCAAGAAGGGTCCCTGCTGCTGCGATGGTCCGTCAGCCGGACAGCCACGCCGAGCTTCGCCCCGAGGAGGCGTCGAGCAGGGGAGGGAAACGGCTTTTACCCTCCTCACCAGCTGGCTTTTCACAATAACGTACGACCTCAGGGGGGTCAGACAGGGCTCGCCTCGCCGCGCACGCGCTAAGGGTAGTCAAATATAACTGTAAAATTAATTTCAAAGTCAAATACTGGCTTGGGGATTATGTGCAATGTTGGCGTGATTGCTGCTGTGTCCTGTAATCATAGCAGGAGGGTAAGACAGTGGATTCTGGTCCAAGAGCACTAATGTCCGAAGAGGTGATATATCCCCACTCCAGGTTCTAGTTTGATGAGGGAAAAAGAAAGGCAAGTAAGTAAGCTAATATTGAAATGACCTGGTAATATTAATTTGGATCAGGGTAGTACATATGCCTTACTTAAATAGCAAAAGGTACTAGAAGGCTCATACTAAAGAGCAGAGGGCTCTCTGCCCCTCCTGCTGCGGCCTCGAGTCCCACCTTTCGGACACGAGCACTTTCAAGACATTTTTCTTGTATCTTCCTCCACAGTTTTAAGTAATCTCACTCTCATTTTTTTTTTCTATTTCAGACCTATTTATGGCAGACCAAAATTTAGTTGTTACATTTTATACACACTTGCACACCCACAATCAATCTTCTAGGTAAGGTTTTTCACCTCCATTGTATTAACTAATACTCGGAATTGATGTTGCCATGCCTCAAACATTGTTAAATATTGTTCGTCACTAAGCCTCAGAGTTTGCTGTAATTATCTGTCCTTTGGTGGGCAATGTTTTGTTTTTCCTGGAGTTAATCACCTTGGGATATTTGCTCAGATTTTAGGTGTCTCTCATTAATCCATTCATTCCTCTAGCTTCTTGTTAAACTTTTCTCGACATAGGCAAACACGTGAGGTCATCTAGCAGGTCACCGGTCTTTGTTATGGCATAAATCCAGGTGTCCTTATTTGTTGAAGCACATCCTTGAGTAACTTCTTGAGAAAGGGTCCATCGAAAGTGAATTTGTTGAGATTATGCCCATCTGAAAAATGTCCTCACTTTAATCTTCACGTTCAGTTTGCAGCTTGGGAGTCATTTCCTTTAAAATATTGGAAGCATGGCTCCATTGCTTCCAGTTAACAATGGTGTTGGTGAGAAACGTCCATCCTGTTCTGATTTCTGATCTGTTGTATCTTCCCCTGTAAGTTTTTGTGAGCATCTCTTTATCCCTGATGTGTCAGATTTTACCATACTTGCTTTTTTATTCAATTCTCTGGGCACTTGGTCCAAATTTCCTTGTATTACTGCTTTAATAATTTCCTCCTCTCCATTGTTGGCTCTGCTTTCTTTCTGGAACACCTGTAAATTAGATGGACATCTCAGATTGATTCTTTGGTTTGTATCTTTTCTCTCCTATTCTTTATCTCTTTGTCTTATTCTATTTCCTGGGAGACGTGTTCAACTCTCATATTGAAATATTCATTGCCATGAGGAACTTCTACAAGTGTTTTCTTATCCTCTGACTATTAATTTTTTTATCCTGTTCTTATCTTATAGTCTTCTTATAATTCTTCAAGATTATAAGCTTTAGTTTAAAATTTTCTTCTGCTTTCTGTGTTAATTCAGCTTTAGAATTTTCTGCACTTCTTGTTCTGTTTGCTTAGTTAGATCTCTGGCATTTGTGTTAGAGGCTTATTCTTCATGGGTCCTTTAAAGCTACTTAGATGCTCTGGGTATGTATTAGTGACAATTCTTAAGAGCTTGGGCAGTGGAGTTAGCTAGACTTGTGTTCAAATTCTGTGCATTCTATAGCCCTGTGACTTACCCTCTGTAAGCCTCGTTTCTTTTATGTTACAATGGAGATGGTGATAAGAGTGATGACCAGGACTGGGAGCATTGTGAAGCCTCTCGGGTACTGACTACACACTTCCAGGACCCCGAGAGCAAGCTTCCCCTTATATCTTCTGCCCTACGCACCCCACTTGCCTCCCCCTGGTCCCAAGCCCTCTTAACGACCTGATAACCTTGAGGTTTCAGCTTTGTAGGCTCTTGGCCCAGAGCCAGCATGGTAACTGCTCAACAAACATGAGCTGTTACTGCAGAGCGAGGGCTGTAACATTTATTAATTGAAGAATTTACTTGATACCTGCCATGGAACATTTATTTAATTTCCATTGTGCATTTGGTGCTCTGATGATGAAGTCAGAGGATTAGGAAAGTGAGGGGAAAAGGAGAGGGGACCAAAAAAATTATGTGAAGAAAAGATTATGTGATAAAAGTAGGGAAAATAATCAAAACCAAACTAAGAAAGGCTAACTGGGGAGAGAGAAAACTGAATAAAGCAAATTGATATTGCTGCTGGAGCTGCGGCTGGAAGGATTTTCTGAGTGAGGAGAAATGCCTTCATCATCATGAGGAATGAGTTAATAAGAGGAACGTGGTCTCCCCTTCTCTTGGAGAAAGCAGAGGTGCTTGCTGCTGTGAGGCCTGCCTGCAGCCCCGGGCCAGCGAGGAACCGATCTTTTACAATTTGTGTCCCCGTGATTTTCACACGTGACGGTCATTGCTGCTGCTTCTCCACATGCTCATTGATCAATAGGCTTCTGGCCCGGGGCCTCGAGGTGATCTGAGTCAGAAGCAGGGCAGGTTTATAGGTCCGAGAAACAAACCAACAAACCCTGGAGAATCTTTCACTCCTTAAAATGATGGGAAATAAAATCTTTAGTAAATAAAATCATTCTCTCTCTCCCTCTCTCTCTCTCTCCCTTTCTCTCTCTCTCTCTCTCTCTCTCCCCCCCTCCCTCCCTCCCTCCCTCCCTCTCTGTAAATACCACAATGAAGTGGAAAACCAGGAGAAATTTAGAAAACAATAAAAGCCCAAGTAAACTGCTTTCTTCTTCAAACTGGTTGCCCTCCCCAGTTTGAGAGCCCCGTGCACTGGGCTCAGTTTAACAAGGTGCCTAAGCGGTTATCAATGAGCTTTGGTGGTTGCCCCAGTGCTCTTCTCCCCTTCGGGCCTTAAAGCTGGGGGTGCAGCCCTCCTGGACAGGGCTGTGGAACCGGAGCCGTGGGGTCTGCAAGCCGGGAAGGCCGAGGCTCGGTGGGGAGAGGGAGGGGAAACGCCAGTCGCCTCCCAGACCTGTAAGAACCTGAGGACCTCGCACATCACAAACCATCTGACTCTCCTGGAATTCCATCGTTTCTTCGTGTTTTGTTGGCCTTTAGGGAAGTGGTGGAAAAACCAAAGTTGTTTAAGAGCAAACTAAAGCACGAATGCAGGGGGTGAGGGAGGGTTTGCTCTGCCCCCCAAACCTTCGCTGGGGGGCCCGGGCATCTGGGAGGCGTGGAGGCTGCTAAGCCTGTGTGCTGGGGAACAGTCGGTGGGCTCTCTGCCTCGTGTGAACGGGCCCTAATCTAACACGACTGGGATCCTTATAAGAAGGGGGAGAGACACCAGGAATGGGAGCACACACAGGAAAGGCCCCGTGAGGACACAGGCAGAGGGTGGCCATCTGCACACCGAGGAGAGAGGCCTCGAGAAAAACCAGTCCTCCCGGCACCTGGACTTGGGGCCTCCAGAAATGTGAGAACACACACACGTCTGTCGTTGAGTCCCCCAGTCTGTGGTATTTGTGATGGCAGCCCTAGCCAACGAATCCAGCTACGATGACACGGCGTCTCTGAAAATTCTCCCTTACTTTCACTGCTTCCCAAGTGAAATCGGAAGCAGTGTCACCCCCTGAGAGTGAGGATGGGGTGTTGGTGACTGGAGGACACGAGGTGAAGAAAGGTCATCTAGGAGAGTGAGAGATGGGATGGGCTAGGGAGCACGCTGAGGTTTTTAGGAAGCACGAAGGGCTCATTGAAATTTAAAATGATACCAGTCAGCCTGCTTGTAATATTTTTCTCCATCCATGTTCAACTGGATGAGGTGGGGAGAGGACAGGGGTGGACATGACAAAAGACTGAATTCGACCGGGGCTGCAGTTTTGTGAGGATCACAAGCTAGAGCAGGGGAGCTCATGTGCATGTGAGGAAGTCACGATCTCGCCTGGCCATGGACTTGAAGCTGGATAAGGAGAAAACAGAGACGCTGAGGGTGGGAGGATCGGTGGTCTTAGATCCTGCTCACGTTGAGCAGTGGTGGGAATTGGTGTTCTGGAATAAAGGAGCCGAGCTGGGAAGTCAGACAGTGGTTGAAGAAGTGGGTATGGAGGTTTTGTAATCCTTAATAAGGCAGGCCTCGCGTCTGCTGGGGAGAGGAGATCAAGGAGCAAGACAACAAGGTGTTAGAAGCACCCAGAACTGCAGTGAGGAAGTTAAGAGGGTGATGGAGAGGCAGGTGCTCCATCTTGAAGAAATGGGTGGAGGGACCCCAGGCTCAGTGGTGGCTGCACCTCAGCAGGGTCCAAAGGCATGAGCTTCAGCTCTGGGGGTCTAAGGTCAACACATCTTAAAAGTGAGCCTGGTGGATGCAGCCCAGGAGTCACACGGCTGCCCCCAAAGCTTGCTGTGGTCCCAGATATGCATGCTCACTGCTCATCCAGCCCTATTCTGAGTTACTGCTTCATCAGCACCAGGGCCCAGGATGTGCCCCATTGGGCACTGGGCACTCGGGGAGGGTCAGAGAGGATGTTGGAGACTGGGTTCTGGGGGGACATGAAAGACCTAGAGGTCACATGGCCCAGCTCCCCCTTGCCCAGCAGCACCATCCCCAGGAGGTGAGCTGGCACCCCATCTCAGATGGTGGGTGGGGGACAAGCAAAAGCAGCCTCTCTGTGTCTCTCTGTCTCTCTATCTCTCTGTCTCTCTCTCATGCGCGAGCATGCGCACCACACACACACACACACACACACACACACACAATGCATACGTGCAAGCAGTCTAATAAGAGAAGTCTATTTAGATTTTGTGCTTGAAATTATACTTTCAGGAACATACAATTGCTCATATAATCAAGACAGACCCCCCCCCCACTCACCCCCAGTAGGATTTTGATTATATGAGTGTATCATGCTTTTCACTCAAAAATCCAACAAAAGCTTTATTCGACTAAAAAACAAAAAAGCCTGACAGCATGCTGACATGTCACAACCGTGAGTCAAACCGACGAGGAGGCAAACCTACGCCCTCCCCCCTCGCCTTCCGGACCACCTTGCCGGGCCTCTGAGAAGTGGCCGAAGCTGCCAGCCCAGCTTCCCGGCGTGACCAGTACAGGCCAGAAGCAGCATGTCTGAGGGAGAAAAGCGTACGGCCGTCTCCCCGGCCCAGGGCCACCGGACACCGTCTTCTCTGCACGTTTCCTGCCATCGAGAGGCCTGGGCGGGGACACTTGCTGCCATCCGGCCCCCTCTACGGTCACACTCACACACTCACACACTCAGGTACCACGCACCCGCGCAGACCACACACACTCACACCTTTTACTTTGTAATCAGGGAGGTGAATGAACCCAGACAGGTGAGCTGGAAGGAAAAGTGTTCCCCCTTCATCTCCAAAATGCAAGCTCCATGCCAGAGACAGTAGAAATACTCAGTTTAACGTGGCCAAACGTTTGGCAGGCGTTACAGCACGGCCTCAGGAAAGCCTTGGATCATCGAGACTGTGAAAGTTTTGGGGTTCTTTTTGTTTGTTTCCTTTTGTTTTTTATTAGAAAGAGTCTGCAGCATCTCGTCAAACCCACTACTCGACAGCTCGTGAATATGGCACTTAGAGAAGTGAAACGACCTCCCCACAGTTACACAACTCATAATTAGCCCAGCCAGCACTTGAACCAGGTCCCTCTGATTCTTAACTCCCAACCAGTGTTCTTCCCCCATCCTGAACGACCCACCTGACCACACACACGCATGCATGCGCCCCCAACCCCGACCCCCCACACCCCAAGCTTCTCTTAGCTAGACTTTTGACAGACATAGGCCAACTTGGTGTGGCCCTCACCCAATCTCTTCCCTGAAAAACAAGAATTAAGGTACAGTTCGGCCCTTGATGACCTGCAGAGGGTGGCAGGCCCTCCAGAACCAAAGCCTCATCCTGACAGACATTCTGTGGGCCCTAGTTAGGCCCTTGCTGGGAGTGGGCAGCTGGGTGTACAGTGGTCAGCCACTTACTAAAAGACTTTCCTAGTTCCAAAGTTTAAGAGGAGTTTCTGCTGAATTCTGGCCTCAGATTTAACCAGCATTCTCTATTGAGAGGAGAAAGAGGGCTTGTCATCATGCTATTAACAAGGAGAGCTCCTAATAATAGTTGTAGATTGACAGGCAGTAGCATTGTCTTCTGCAGAGCAGCCTCTATTGCAGCAAGATGCCTCTTGTAAGCCAGCAGCAGGCCCACAGAGGTTGGAGAGGCCTAGGCTCCCTCCTGCCATTTTAGGCCCCAGTAAGAATGGGAAGGTGAGGACAGAAGCGAGATGGTTTGATGACAGGCTTTTTCAGCTTTGGTGATGGATCTGGTAGGGACCAGGCAGAGAAAGAGTCAAAGCTGGTGGTGCTAGAGTGAGAACCCCCTGAAGTTTCCCCAGCATGGGGCTGCCATGTGGTGGGGACAGACAGGCAGTGAGAGAGTTTTCTCAGAGTCAAGCTTAAGTTAATTAAGGATTTGCCTCCCCCTTCCTCCTCCTCCATCTGCTTTTGGGAAATGGCCCCACCACCCATGCAGTCACTCAAGCCAGAAGGTTGAGAATTATTCTCGTCTCATCCACCCCTCCCCACCCCCACATCCCATCCACATCTGAGCTGTAGCCTCTTCTCCATGCCCATCGCGCTAGGTTTGTTTGCTCCTTCATTCTAGCAGTAGCCTTGTAGCTGGCTCTATTTTACCTCCCTCTGATCTGTCTGTCATGTTGCCACCAGAGAGATCTTTTTAGGATGCAGATCATGTCCTGCCATTCTCAGGCTTAAACCCTCGGTGGCATCTCAATCAAGTACCATCTGCCATGCCTCAGCCCTCCCTTCTCCCCTCCCAGGCATGCTCTGGCCTCTTCTCACCACCTGCAAATGGCCGGTTGTCCTTTCTAGATATTGGCAGTATTTGCAAGAGATAGGATCAAGCAGGAAGTCTCAACTCCAGACACAGATGTTGCTGCCCTCAACTTAGATGACTCACAGGAACTTCAGACTTACTGTGTCCAAAACCAAACCTGCCTCCTACATCCCATCATCCCCAAACTGCCCCCCTCCTTACACAAGAAACGTAGCTAGCTGGCCCTCGTTCCCCACTCCTCTCTTCATACCCCGTATCCATCCAGCTTTCCCATCTCAAAGCTCGGCATCGCGGCAGCTTCTGAACTATTCCTCCTGCATCCGCTGACCCCCGCTCCCACTCTCACCTGTCACCTACACAGTGGCCAAACAGCTTTTTGTTCCTTTGCTGTCTTAATTGTATTTCTCTTTGGAGGAGGTAATATATTTACATGAATAAAAATTAAAGTGGTGGTACAGATCTAGTGTCCAGATTGGATAAAGACCTCTAACAACAACAAAAAGACAAGCAACCCTATCAAAAAGAGGGCAAAGAACTTCAATCGACATTTCTCTAAAGAAGATATACAAATGGGCAATAAACACTGAAAACATGCTCAATGTCACTAAACATTAGGAAACAGCAAATCACAATTGATGAGATGCTACTTCCCATCTATTTGGATCGATATTATAAAAAAAAGGAAACTATAAATGTCAAGAATATGGAAAAATTAAAACCCTTGTGCATGATTTTTTAAATTTTTGAATTAACTTTATTGAGGTAATACTGGTTAATAAAATTACATAAATTTCAGGTGTACAACATTTACGACATAATCATTTAATCCAAGTGCTGCCTCCCCCATCTCCAAATTCCCTCCTACAAAGCGCGTTCTCCTGCACTTACTCAGTACACTGCCTATACTCTCTCCGGGTTTGGGATCCTCACAAATAATAACAAAATTATTTTTAACACCTAGTATCTGTACTGTTTTTCATTTTTTAAAAATAATTTTTAATTTTTCAATTACAGTTGACATACAATATCAGATTAGTTTCAGGTATACAATATAGTGATTAGATATTTATATAACCTGCAAAATGATCACCCTGGTGAGTCTAGTACCCATCTGACACCACACGTAGTTATTATAATATTATTGACTGTGTTCTTTATGATGTAATTGGCACCCCATGACTATTTCAAAACTACTTCTTAATCCTGCCCCTATTTCACCCAACCCCCCTCCCATCTGGCAACCCACAAAACGCTCTCTGTATCTATGTATCTGGTTTGATTATTTGTTTATTTAGTCATATGGCATTTGTCTTCCTCTGTCTGACTTACTTCACTCAATACCCTCTAAGTTCATCCATGTTGTTGCAGATGGCAGGATTTCATTCTTATTTATGGCTGAGTAATATTCCATTGTATATAGGTACCTCCTCTTCTTTACTCATTTGTCCCCTGATGGACAACCAGGCTGCCTCCATATCTTGGCTGCAATGAACATATGGATGCACATGTCCTTTCAAAGTAAGATTTTGGGTTTCTTTGAATAAATACTCAGAAGTGAGATTACTGGGTTCTTCTTTGTATCATGTTATAGCCTTTGTTTTAAAGTCTATCTTGTTTGGTATAAGTGTAGCTCCCCCAGATTTTTTATTTTATTTTTATTTTTATGAAATATCTTTTTCTATCCCTTTACTTCAGTCTATGTGTGTCTTTGATCTGAAGTGGGTCTCTTGTAGACAGCATATTGAAGAGTCTTGTTTTCTTATCCATTCAGCTACTCTATCTTTTGATTGAAGCATTTAATCCATTTACATTTAAAGTAATGGTTGATAGATATGTAGTTATTGCTATTTTATTATTCATATTTTCCCTCTTCTTCCTCCTTCTTCTTTTTAAAACAGTCTAACATTCCTTGTAATACTGGTTTGGTGGTGATGAACTCCTTTAGCTTTTTCTTGTCTGGGAAGCTCTTTATCTGTCCTTTAATTCTAAATGATAGCTTTGCTGGGTGGAGTCATCTTGGTTGTAGGTCCTTGCTTTTCATCACTTTGAGTATTTTGTGCCAATCTCTCTGGCTTGCAAAATTTCTGTTGAGAAATCAGCTGACAGTCTTATGGGAGTTTTCTTGTAAGTAACAAACTGCTTTTCTCTTGCTGACTTTAAGATTCTTTGTCTTTAACCTTTGGCATTTTAATTATAAGGTGTCTTGTGTGGGCCTCTTTGGGTTTGAAAATCTTGCCCTCTCTCTTCTCCTTCTGGTACCTCTATGATGTGAATGTTGGTACACTTGATATTGTCCCAGAGGCCCCTTAAGATATCCCCTCCTTGTTTACTTTGGATTCTTTTTTCATTTTGCTATTCTGATTGGGTGATTTCTGCTACCTTATCTTCTAAATCACTGATTCAATCCTCTGTTTCATTTAATCTACTATTGATACCCTCTAGTGTATTCTTTATTTCAGTTATTGTATTTTTTATTTCTGGCTATTTATTTCTTTATATTTTCTATCTGCATTTTTATGTTTTCTATCTCTTTGTTGAAGTTCTCTCTGAGATCATCGAGCATCCTTCTAACAAGTGTCTGGAACTCTGCATCTGGTAGATTGTTTGTCTAGATTTTGTTTAGTTCCTTTTCTGTAGCTTTATTCTATACTTTCATTTGGGACATATTTCTTTATCTCCTCATTTTGGCTGCTTCCCTGTGTTCATTTCTATGTATTAGGTAGGGTTGTTAGGTCTCCCAGCCTATGTAGTAGGTGTCCTGTGGGATTCAATGGCACAGTCTCTCTTGTCACCTGAGCCAAGTGTTCCAAGTGTGTCCCTTGTATGGGTTGTGTGTGCCCTCCTGTTTTAGTTGACCATGGTTGCTGTTTGCACATCAATGAGAGGGACTGACCATTGGGTTGATTGGTTGTGAGGACTGGTGGAGAAGATCTTATACATGGGCTGACTCCACAAAGCAGGATTCACTTTATCAGGGCTCTAGTACCTACCCAGTCTGCCCTTTGAGTGCGTCATCCTCAGAGGTGGCTAGGTGGTGCTTGGGCTTGGTCCAAAGTCACTCACCAGGCATGCTCGACTTGGGGCCTCCTGGAAGAGGCCCTGCCACAGGCCAAGTTCAGGTGCATCCCGTGCTCTCCCTAGGGCTACCTGATATAAGCCACAAAGCAATTCGCAGATGGCAACCACTCACAATGGGTTTAGAGGTACCTCAAGAGGCCAAGCTGGGAACAGAAATTGGCTGCCACTAATGCTGGGTTTGAGACTTTTCAGCAAGTGGTATGTGGCATGCTGAGGTCAGATGCTGCTTATTTGGTGTTTTGTGAACCTTTGAGATATTTTTTAAAAGTCTGCAGCCTGAGCCAAGATAGGCCATTTGTATGGAAAAGCCAAGGGAACAGCATGGGTGGGTCCTCAAGTAGGGTAAGGTGAGGGTCTCAGGGAATCACCAGGGCAAGGTGAACAGTCTTAGCCAGTCTGATGAAAACCCAGATACGGTGGCAGCCTGGGTCTTTATGCTGGGTTTGGGGGTAGACTCAACAAAGAAACAATGGATTCTACCAGCACTTCTGTCTGGGAGAAAGCTGCCCCTCCAGCCCTCACCCTACGTTCCTCCCCATACGTCCCTGGCACTTTTAGAGTTGTTGCCCCAGTGCTGGAGTTGAGAGCAAGTGAGTCCATCAGTAAGTCCATATGCGGGCTCTTTAAGAGGAGCGCCAAGTACTCCACCAGCCCTCCATTTCTCTCAGCCACAATCTCCGCTGGTTGTCACAGCCCAGAGTTGTGGGAACTCCTCTTCCTGGCACTGGAACCCTGGGCTGGGGATCCTGGTGTGGGGACCACTCTCTTCTCTGGGGGAAACCTCTGTAGCCAAGATATCCCTCCTGATTTTTAACTGCCACACATGGGTGTGGGACCAGCTTGTTCTGCATCTCCACACCTCCTACCAGCCCCATGGTGGCTTCTTCGTATGTCCTTAGTTGTAGGACTTGTGTTCAACTACACTTAAGGCGATTCTCAATGGTGGTTATTCTGTGGTCTGGCAGCAATTTAGATGTGGTCCTCTGAAGAGGCAAACACAGCGTTGCCTACCTCACTATCTTAACCAGAAATCCTCCCCTTGAGCGCTATTGATAGGAATGCAAAAAGGCAGCAGCCACTGTGGAAAATGGTTTAGCATTTCCTGAAAAATTAAACATGAAGTTATCATATGACCCAGCAATTCTACTTCTCGAATAGGCATAGGAATTGAAAATTGGTACCCAACCTAGCACATGTGTGTGTGTGTGTGTGTGTGTGTGTGTGTATGTGTGTGTGTATGTATGTGTGTGTGTGTATGTGTGTATGTGTGTGTGTGTGTGTGTGTATGTGTGTGTATGTGTGTGTGTGTGTGTGTGTGTGTGTCCACTGCAGCACCAATAATGACAGCCAGAAAGTACGAACAACCCAAATGTCCATCAAAGAATGAATGAATAAACAAAAGGTGGTGTATACATAAAATGGAATATTTTTCAGTCATAAAAAGGAATGAAGTGATGCATGATGCACCATGGATGAACCTTGAAAACATTATGCTAAGTGAAAGAAGCCAGGCACCACAGGTTCCATGTTGTGTAATTCCTTTCATGTGAAGTATTCAGATTAGGTAAATCCATAGAGATGGGGAGCAGATTTTGGTTGCCAGGGGCTGTGGGGGTGGAGGGGGGCAGAACGAATGGAGAGCAACTGCTTAATAGGTAAAGGGTTTCCTTTTGGGGTGATGAAATGTTTTGGAACTAGATAGAGGTAGTACTTGAGTAATACTATGAATGCACTACATGCCACTGAATTAAAAGTTAAAAAGAAAAAGAAAATTCAAATGGTGCAAAAGTATATGGTGAAAAGGCTGCCTCCCACCTCTATGCTCTCTCTGGCTACCAGATCCCTCTCCCCAGGGGTAACCAGTGTCGTTCAGTTTCTTTATATCCTTCCTGACTATTCCATGCATATAAATCTGTGGCAGCCAGGGAGGCGTACAGCAGAGACCTACCTATCAGAGAACCTTCTGCGAAGGGTGTCCGTCAGCTGACAGCCTCCAGCTGATGCCCTTACCGCAGCGGTAAGCCAAGGCCATGGTTTCCCAGGTTGCTCCCAGGTAATGACAGGGCCTGGAATGGGTACCCCAGCAGGACCAGTTCTGCCTGACACAAGGCTCCTTTAATGGGTAGTCTCTGCTCTGCAGCTGAGATGACCTCAGAGCTGCATTGAAGGCTGAGGCCCTTCCTACCCACACCTCCCTCCTTCACCATCTCCTTTCACAGTATCAGCCAGGCATTGGGATCTGAAAGTTCTTCCTACGTTACTCCTGCCTTTTCTCCTGTTACCCTGTAAGATTGTTTTCCTCAATAAACCTTTTGTTCTAATTCTATTTTGGTGTCTCCTTCCTAGAGGACCAAACTTACACACACACACACACACACACACACACACACACTTTTCTTACACTAATGATAGCTATACTATACAAATGGCTTTGAAACTTGCTTTGTGAAATTCACCATATATCTATATCTATATCTACATGTGTGTGTGTGTGTGTGTGTGTATATATAAATATCTCAGAGACTGGCCCATGTTAATACAAAAAGAGCTTCCTCAACTATACAGTTGTCCAAGATTTACTTATTATTTGTTAATATTGTTGGATTTAGTCAGTGATTATTTAGGCCTTTTCCAATTTTTTGCAATCATATACGATGCTGCAATGAATAATCTAGTATACATTGATTTAGAAGCATACCTATGTGCAGGAAAAATGGAAATAAATTGCTGAGTCAAATTAGTGCCTTTTTGATTCTGATAAATACTGCTAAGTTGCTGCCCTTAGGGTTTATATGAATTTAGAACTCCCTCAGCGATGTACAAGTGTGTCTGTTTCCCACACTTTTGCCAACATTGTGTGTTCTCAAATTTAATCTTTGCCAATCTGATGGGCAAGGAGAATAATTGAAAGAAACAATAACAACCAGGAATTAAATCACGTCACTTTCTTGCTTACGACTCTTCAGTGGCTTTGCGTTGTATCTGCGTGAAATGTGATTTTCCTGGCCTGGCCCACAAAGTCCCGTGTGATCTGGGCGGGGATCCCCAGCCCTAATCTCATCTCTTGCCTCCGCTACTGCACATCTGTCTCTTTTCAGTTCCGTAAACACACCTAGTTCATCACCAACTCAGGGCCTTTGCACAAGCCGTTCACGCTGCTGGAGTGCCTGAATCCTTCAGGTCTCAACTTAATGGTTACCTCATGGCTCCTTGACTACTTTTAAAAGTGGCTCTCCTTACTGTTCCTTATTGTTGTACACTGTTTCCTTCATATTTATCCCATCAGACATGGCCTGTATATTTACTTTTCTTCTGTACTAGATTATAAGTTTCCCAAGGGCTGGCTCATGTGGGGTGCTCATTAAGAATGTGTTGAGAAAATTGTTTGAAGAAATAAATGACCGAATACTCGTATTTCCCTCTAGACTTCAACAACATCAGGCCTTTTTCATATTCTCTCACATTTCGTGCTCTGTCCTAAATAACTTGTGCTTCTAATGCTGAAAGATTCCTCATTCCCCACCTGGCTACATTTCCGAGGTATTTTCAGCTAGCTAATACCATCCTTTGGGATCCTCTGGAAGGCAAAATGTGACCCACACCTAGTCGGAGCTGTGTGTCCACAGAAGAAGATTAAAAGCCCCATCTAAGATTTTCTTTTTCTTTTCTTTCTTTCTTTTTTTTTTTTTTTTTTTTTAGAAAACTGTTGTATTTACTAACCTTTTCGTTTTGTTTTTAATTTATTTTTATTGTTAGACTTATTGGGGTGACATCTGTTAGCAAGGATTACATAGGTTTCAGGCATACAGTTCTACAGTGCATTCTAAGATTTTCTGTGGTTACCAAAGAAGATTTCAGGTTGCAACATGCAGCCTCAGGAAGAGACAGATCCCCCAGGCTCACCTGGTTAACAAGATTTTGCCAAGAAATCCACAGCGTTGTACAGTTTTAAGCCAAGAGTCAAAACAAGATGCAAACTTAGGAAATCCAAGGTAGCATTTCACAATAGAAAACATACAAGTTCATAAAACACCTTTTTTATTGGTTGGGTTCACATGTTGAAGTCCTAGCTTCCAATAGCTATTTGGAAATAGAGCTCTTGCAGAAGCAAGTTAAGCTGAGGTTATACAGACGTAGGGTGGGCCCTAATCCAATATAAGCAGTGTCCTTATGAAAAGGGGATATTTGGATACAGACTCACATAGGGAAGATGCCACGTGAAGATGAAGGCAGAGGAAGGCCAGAGATTGCCAGCCTACCACCAAACACTGGATGAGACCATGGCACTGATTTTCTTAAAGCCCTTAGATTCTCCCTTACAACCAACCTTGCTGATACCTTGACCACAGTGAGACAATCAATTTCTGTTGTTTAAGTCACTCAGTTTGTGGTAGTTTGCTATCACAGTGCTATTACAACCAACGATCATGTTAGGCCAACTCGGACGCTGTTTTCTGCGTGCCTGAGGTAAGTCTGTCCATTCTACTATCTAAGTAACCTCAATCACACCGTTGCCTTGTTTGAGTGGCAGACAGATCATGGGGCTTGGGGTGGGAGGTCCTGGGGTGCAGGCCTGGCACGCCTTCCCTGCTCCAGCCTCAGCAGGCGGTAAGGTGAGAGGGTTGGACTAGATGACCTCTTGGTTCCCTCCCGGATCAATGCCCTGTGGTTCTGTCATTCCCACCCCGTTCCCTGCTATGGGCACGATTACCACCAAACAGTCTGCAAGGCTCAGGGAGTCCAGGGCCACAATGTCTCAACCAGCAACTTAGATGTCAGGGCGGGGAGCACAGAGAGCCCTCTCAGTTGGACTTTGCTAATCATACCAGGCTTGCTTTCCCTTTCTAGTCTTTCCGGCCAACAGAACTGCCCGATCTTTTCCATGGGCACGTGTGGAATTCAGTTTTAAACCATCTCAATGTGACTTTTGTCTACTTGGAGATCTTACCTGGGGATGGTATTCAGGAGTCATTTCAGAAAAAATGAGGGGATTTTTAGTTTCACCATGGTATAGGGGCAGGGGTATCAAATTTATAAGAAAAGGCCAAGGGTGCTAGGGGTCCTACAGTATGCACGATAGTCCTACAAATAAAAATCTCCCCACCCAAATTCCAATAATGTCTCTGCTGAGAAACACTTACAGGGTGGTGATGAGAAAAGAATATGAACCTTGGTGTCAGATGATGTTCTAATTACCTATTGCCATGTAACAAATCACCCCAAAACTTGATGACTTCAATCAACAATCTCATTACCCTCTCCAAGAGCTATGGGTTGACATAACAGCTAGGTGGTTCCATTTGGGGTCTCTCATGTGTGAGAGATAGTGATGGGGGCTGGAGTCAGCCAAAGGCCCACCTGGGCTGGGTGTTGAAGATGGTGGCTCACTCACATGGTTGGCAGTTGATGCTGGCTAAACTGCAATGCTAACTAAGGAGCTTATATGACCTCTACACGTGGCTTGGACTTCCTCCAGGATGGCGGCTGCTTTCCAAGAGGGAGTGTCCCAGAGAGAACCTCTCATAAGACCAAAGTGAAAGCTGTAATGTTTCTTATGACCTAGCCTTAGAAGTCACTCAGCAGCGCTCAAATGTTTTTCTATCAATCAAAGTTGTCATAAGACATACTCAGGGCAACGAATGGAGGAATATATTCCTTATATTGATAGAGGAGTGGAAAAAGAGCATGAGGGATTAGTCTTTCTTTGGAAATATAATCTATCACAGAGGACTTGGCTTTATCAAAGACTTCCATTAAATCCTGACCCTCTCTGACTTTCAGTGTTTTCCTGGAAAACAGGGAGTACATGGTACCTAACTTGTTAGGGTGCTTTGAAAACCCATAATAACCCTTGCTGGATGTTACTGTTGGTGATTTCCTATTAGTAATAATGGCAATCCCGGATCCAGAAATTCTCCTAATGCTATGCACGTGTCTGCCACAGACTTTGTCTTTGCTGACAATGACTGAGGGATTTGGAGCACACCCTAGGTGTGGTTGGAGTTGGTAAAGTCATCATTTGACTCATGCAGGCCTAGCCTTCTTTCCTTTATTATATTGTTAAATTAATTCTTATTTATATTTTATCAAAATATATCATCTGCAAAAGCCCCTTGACCTCCTTTCTACCTCATCTTTCTTTTGTTCCCCAGAGACAATCACTTGCAACCTTCATAGCTTTTTTTTGTATTTACATTTACCTTTTTATTTATTTATTTATTTATTTATTTATTTATTTATTTTTTGCTTTTTGGTATGTGGGTAGTTCCCTGACTGGGAATCGAACCCAGGCCGCAGCACTAGACAGTGCCAGCGCCGAAGCCTTAAGCCACTACACCACCAGGGAACTCCCCACATTCACATTTTTAGATAATAGGTATATATAGCTCTTGAGTCACTTATTTTCAATATTTTCCAGTGTAATAAGTGAATATATTACAAAACTCACTCCTCCTCCTTCTGTACTTTTTATCCTTCCAACGTAATTGTTTATCGGTTTGGGTTAGATCCATATACATTGTGTTCATTATTATGATTATGTAAAATAAACATTGTTCGTGCTACCAAGCCAGGAAGTGAAATGAGATTGCATTTCTTTTTTGCAACACTTTTTTCTTCCTGGAGTTGCTATTTCCTTCATATTTTGCATTTGCTTTGTTGCCTTTCAACGTCTTAGTCTTTTGATACTTCCAACAACTCTGCAAACCAATTCCTAATACACGTTTTCTACACCTCACACCTGTTGCCAGTTTCCTGGAGAAATTCTTCCTGGAGTGAGTGCTCTGCTCCAGCCTGGACTGGTTGGTTCCTAGGCTGCACATAACTGTCCTCCTGGGACTTCCCTCACTGGCATCTCAGAAATTCCCTTTGTCTTTCTCTTGTCAAATCACGGGCTTTCTTTCCTCTTTCTAGGTTACTCCCTCATCATGGTGGATTATCCTCCAGTAGCTTCCCAAGAAAAGATCCATCAGATGTAAACATTTTTTTTGTATTTAGCATGTTTGAAAATGTCTTTGTTTTACCCTCCTACTTATGAATAATGTGACTGGGAAGAGAAATTTAGACTGAAAATCATCTTCCCTTGGGACAGTGAAAGCTTTCCATGTCTTCTAACTTCCAGTGCCACTTTTGAGAAGCCCAGTGTCACCCTTAACCCTTTATATATAAGCTTTTCCCTTTTCTCTTTGGAAACTCTCAAGACCTCTTCATCCCTGGAGTTCTACAGTCTCACAATGGAGTGTCTTATTCCCCTTTCAACTGTTGTGCTGGGTATTTCAATCAAGACTCGTGTCCTTCAGTTCCAGGACATCTTCCTGTATTATTTCTTTGACACTTTCTTTACCAAAATTTCCCTCTGCTCTCTCTTTCTAAAACCATTCATTGGATGTTGACCTTCTTGAATCACTCTTCTAATTATTTTATTGTTCCCCCCCCGCCCCCATTGTCTTTCTCTTGGTTTGCTTTCAGGGAAATTTCCTGAACTGTATCTTCCAACACTGCCACGGCATTTTTGAAATTTTCACTTTTTATTTTTTATTCCCAAGCTCTCTTTCTTGCTTTGTTTGTTCCTTTTCCATTACATCCTATGGCTATAGAACTTTCTCTTGTATCTCTAAAAATATAAAAAATAGTGTATTCTCAGTTTCTGCAGCTCGTTCATTGTCTCTGCTTCCTTCACAGATCCTTTTGTTTTTCTGTGTGATTATTTTATTCTCTGCAATGTTGGATGCTTTCTTCCTTGGTGATGCTAGACTGCCCTTCATATTTGAAGATGAGGCCCTAATGAGCCGATTGGAAGTTCTGTGTACATGGATGGGATTTATTCTACAATGGCTAAGGAGACAATGGGCTTTTTCACCAGGAGCCTCCAAATGTCAATATGTGTATGTCTTTTTCTTGAAGTGGGTCACTTTCTTCAAAAAAATCTTTCAATCTCCTGCCCCTGTTGTTCTGAGGCTAGGTAGGGGAAGTGGCATGGAAGAAGGATTCACTTAGTAGCAAAACTTTCACTGCTCCTCAGCCTTCCTCTGTACCTGATGTCACCAGCACAAATTCTCTCTGGTTCAGTTTTTATGTAAAATAAACCTTCTGCAGAAAAAGTCAGGGTTGGACACTGCGAGTCTACCTCCCTTTTATAAATACTGCTAAACAATCCCCCTGTTTTCAGCCCCCACATCATTCCCCTTCCACAGCACCTGGTGCCCCAAATCTTGAGTCTTTCCAAGGTTCAATGGGTCACAGAAACTTGCTTTTCTTTGGTGTGTGCCACCCGTGCCCTCACACACTCAGTTAGACTTTCCTCCTCTTTGCTCATTTCTTTACCTTTTCACTAGCTTCATATACTGTGGGTCAGGGTTACATGTGTCTTCTAGCATGTAAGAGACCTTTGAGGAGAGGTAGAAATTGCTCTACCCGCCATCTTGAAACTCGAGGTTCTTGGCAGTCTTTAAGTTTCTTGCTGGGAAAAATTGCATTTTGTGCTACCTCAAATCAACAAACAAGTTGTGAAGCATCTCAAAGAGCTCAGAACCCAGTAATGATAACAAGAGCAACAACAACTATTTTAGCACCTACTATGTGCCAAATACTTTGCATAAATTATCTGTAAAACTTACCACAACCTACAAGGTAGGTATTATTAGTCTCCTTTTATAGAAGAAGAAACTAAGGCCCAGCAAGTTTCAATAACTTATTCCAGTTCATCCCTTTGATAAGTGGCAGGATCAGGATTTCAATCCTGGTCTGTCTGGCCCCAAAGACTTAAAATGTACCTCAAGTCGCCCAGTGGTGAGCCTTCAATCTTAGGTAATCAGTCATGTCCAACACACTGTTATGCACCAGTGCTTAGAAGGGAAGCCACAATGCATCCTTTCATGGTGCAAATAGGCTCCCTTGGTGTACATGTTCTGTTTAGTTGTTCTTGTCTTGTGTTTGTTTGAGGTGAGCCCTCCAGGTAAGTGACTAGGCCTTGAATCTGCAGTGTGCAGCCATGAGCTGATTTTAAAAGAACCTATTTCAATATGAAGGCTAATGAGACCAGTTGCCCTCCCCCTGCTCTGACTCCTGCTGATTGTGAGCTGCAAGCAGGAGCAAGCGTAGCCATGGTGATGGTGGCTGTCTGCTGACAGCCAGCTGAGGGAGGAGAGTGGGGGAGAAGCAAAGGGGAGAGGAAAACTGGGAAGAGGCCCCCTGCAGAGGATGGGACCAATGGATTTCTCTGAAGAGGCTCCTTTGGAGGGAGGCCATGGGGCGGGGCTGCCCCACCCCCAGGAAGCTGGGGGCCTGCGGTGTGCCCACCTGCCTTTCCCGCCTCCTCAGCACTCACGTTCTCACCTCTTTCCCTGACTCACCATGTAAGGGGGTGACTCACAGCACCTGGAGTGTAACCAGGACAGAGGAGGCACATGGAAGCCTCCTGCTGGGGTGTTCAGTGGGCTGAGGGTGCAGGTGCAGTATCCAGAGGAAGCAGCTCTGAGGGACCTGAACTACACGTGGCCAGGGAGGACAAGGTGATGCCGAAGGCCCGTTCTCCTGCCGTCTGCCCCTGCCCTGCCTTCAGCCCCACCATCTCCTGATCTACTTCCCTGCTTGGCTGCTGAGCACAGAAGTGACTCTTTGACACTGCTTGACAGGGAGGGTGGAGGGGCCTCTGAACCCCTCACTTTCACGGGGCTGGGTGCCCCAATGTATACCCAGTGTTCTCTGAATACCCTCCCTTTTCCAATCCCTTCACAGGCTTCCCATTGTCCCCAGCATAAAAACAAGACCCTGAAAATGGTGGACACGGCCCAGATGCTCTGCACGGGCTTCCCCTTCCAGTCCCAGCTCCTACCTCGGTCCCCTTGAGCTCTGCCCTGGACCAGAGTGGACCTGCAGTTTTCTCATAGGGTCATTGCACATGCATTTCCCTCTTCCTGGGATGTCCCCACTCCCTCCTCACCTTTTGCCCTTTCAGATATCAGCCCAAACATCACTTCCTCAGGAACACCTGTTAGACTTTTGGACCCGTCACTTCACCCCTGAGGCCCCCATGAACCTCTTCTTTGCAGCTTTCCTCACAGCTGCCATGTCTTTCCCCGCACTGAACTGGAAGGGTCAAGAGGGCAGGGCCAGGCCTTTGGCTCTGCCCCCTTGTCTTCCCTGCACCCTGCACAGTGCCAGGCAGGTGGTTGTCACTCAATAGGAAGGAGAGGAGAGGAAGGGGGCAGGGGAGGAACATGTCCATTAGCCCTGCTCAGGAAGGGTAGCTGCCATTGGCTGCCCTGTGCCTGCCCAGCTGGGAGCTAGAAGGCAGTGTGACTTCCTCCTGGCCTGCTGCTCCCCATCTGCACAGAGGCAGTGATGGTGTAAAAATGTTATGCAGATGAAGGGCTTTGGGCTCCTTGAACCAAATGACCCTTTGTCTTACTCTCAAAAATGTATTTCTTGAAGGTGGGAGCAGCTAGTACTTCTAGCTTGAAAGGAAATGTTCTGTGAACACCCTGCCAGCCTCAGATACCCGCCATCTGGCTCACATTTCAGAGCATTTGCTTTTTTTCCCCTGCACCCACCAGTCAGAGTTCCCATGTCCTCTCCAGCTGTCTGATTTTCTTGGGATCATGTGCCCCTCATGGCCTCTGACAGGGAAGGACTTGTGGGAAAGTCTGGGAGCAGCTCCTGGAACCAAGGTCCCCTAAATGCAGGCAGCTGAGCGTCCAGCTGGGGGAGATGGAGTAGAGTGGAGGTTTAAGAGTTCCTTACCTGAAGTGGCTAGAGAAGCCAGTTCCTTCAGCCTTGCAATCCCAGCCCAGGTCTTTGCAAAAGGCTCCAGGGAGAGAGTCACCTCTGATAAACCGGGGCTGGAGGGATTTTATGAGATAGAAGACAGGGTGTTTATACAGGCTCTTCAATACCGGGTGGGCCCACTGGTGTGGAGGCCAAAGGACATCCTTTGGAAAATAGAGAAAGTCCTGCTAGGAACCAGAGGGACAGTACAGTAACTCACCTACTGCTCCAACTTATATTTTCTTGAACTTATTGTAAAAGGGCTCTGAGTGAGCCCTACTAGAGAAAAGCATCTTAATGCATGATGCAAATCAAATGCATTCTCTAGCTGGGTGACTGAGTTTGAAGGTGACAGCCTTCAAACCAACTCAGATGCTCCACTGAGGTCCTTCGCAGGCTAATAAATGTTTATGCAATTCATTTATGTCTGCTCTGTCATGAACCGGAGGTTGAGTCTCGATTCTTGCATTTGCTGATTTTCCACCTCTAAATGGAACCTTCTCACAGGGTTGTTGTGTGTGTCTCCAGCCCAGTACTCAGGTCCTGAAAGGAAGGAGCTGGCTAGATGTCAGTCACTGCACCCATCCTTCCTCACCTCCCAGTGGACATGCAGTGGACTCCTGTGGGTAATTAGAGGCCAGTACATTATCCTTTTTAAAGGAAGCTCCCAGCTTCTTAAGAATGAACAAGGAAGCCACAAGATTTTGTTTCTTTACTCAACTAGACTTGGAGTGCTTCAGTCTCTGACTCACAGAGCACTTGTTTGTGAAATCCTTTGTCAGATAAACCAGTACTGCTTCAAGAAGAGGCAGAGGATGGGGGAGCTCATGTGAGCAGAGGACAGGGAAACAGAGCAGGGTAGGGTTCCCTGCTTATCTGCCAGCCCTAGAAATAATCACAAAGCCCCATAAAACCACAGTCAAGACTAGAAGAGCTCTTTGGGGTGACCTGCCCCAGCACCCTGGTTTTAACATACAAGGAAACAGGTTTCCAGAGGAGAAGTGACCACCCAGGATCACCCAGAGAGCAGGTGGTGGAGCTGGGACGAGAGCTCATTTCTCCTGTTACTGTATGATCTTTCTGAACCTTAGGGCCCGGCTCATTCCCACCAAGAGTTAACAGGGAACTGAAGTATGAAGTCCAGTTGGTTGGAGCTAACTTTCTAAGCAGTGGCTCCCTTTGAGACTATAAGCTTACACACACACACACACACACACACAAAGAGAGAGAGAGAGAGAGAGAGAGAGAGACACACACACACACACCAGCAATATTTAATATTAGGTCAACAATAACAGATGTGTTATCAATCATAGAAAAGTTAATTCTAACTCTTATGGTTCTGTTTGATTGGTTTGTTTGTTTTCAATATTAGCCAAAGAATTATTCATCTGTAGACCTCTTGAGACTCGGCCAATGTGTCAAAGGTCTCATTGAGTTGCCAGTAGATACTGTGATCAGAAGGAATATCATGGTCACTCAGAGCTGAGCATGTGGCAGCCCACACTTCTGCTCCTCCTGCCTCCTTACAAAGGTCTAAGGAGAGGTTGTCACATGTGACTGACAGCAGTGGTGTGTGTAAATCTCCCAGGAATACCCTGCACAAACAGTGTCCGATTAAACTGTGGAGAACAGTGTAGGCTGGGCAGAGCTTTTACTTTCTTATCAGAGACTAGGGAAGGGCCCAGAGGGTAGAATTCTCCATCCCTTGGAGTGAGAGCAGGCCCCTGGGGCTCTCCTAGCCTTGTGATATAAGTAAATGGACAAGCTGTATTTGTTGGGTCCTGAAAAATATGAGGTGATATCCAAGGAAACAACCTCCAGCCAGTGTAAGAGAAAGGTTGCTCCCCAAAGGGTAGGACCACTAGCCTTGGCTTCTTAGACCACAGGTAATGCCCAGGGCAAGTGTGGCAAGGAGATAAGCAACAAGACGCTGGAGTTCCTAGGGGCTGGGGGCTGCTGCTATCAAAGATGGAGCCACAGGTAAACAACATAGCCTGGCAGAGTCAACTAAGTTCAGAGAGTAAGATCCTATTTTAAAAACTTTAGAGGAACTCCCAAGTCTCATTTCAAGCTCTGCTAAGACAGGAAGACTAAGTAGACCTTGGGGGGCATGGTACAGTGCAGCAGGGCAGCAGGAGTGGACCACACTCTAGCCTACAGGGACTCCTAGTAGAATATATAGTGTCCAAGCTAGGAGCACAAGCCTGGAAGTAAGATAGCTGGGTTTGAATCTCAGGTCCTCCATTGAATAGATGAATAACAGGTGTTAGGCAAATGTCTAAGTCTTCTGTTTTTTAACTGAAAAAAGAAAACATTGGGTTAATAATACTCACCTAATAGTGTTGATTAAATTATATCAGATACATGAAACCTTTATTACAGTGTCTGTAACATTAACATAAGTGCTTGTATTAGTTGTCTATTGCTGCATAAGTTTACCCCCAGACTTAGTGACTTAAAACAACAAATATTTATTACCTTGCAACTTCCGTGGGTCACTGCCCAAGAAGGAAGCCACCGTCTTTTCAAAAGATATTCTCAGATGGGCACTCCGTTACATCTTATATATTCTGTTCATTAGAAGTGAGTCAATAAACCCAACGCACACTCAAAGGGAGGGTTACATAGAGGGCACATGTCAGGGGGCAGAGATCACTGGAAGCCACCTTAGAAAATGCCTACTGGTGTGGGCCAAACAAAGTAGCCCTCTCCTTACCTCACTATGGACCCCTTTTCCTGGTTCTTTAGCTCTCAGTTTCACCTTTTTCCTAGTCCAAAGTCTTAATCACCTCCTTGATCAATTTTCCCTGGCTCCCACCTTCAGCAACAGACTGTCCCCCATGGATAATTACTCCAAAACTTGTGACTCATGTCTCCAGCTTGGTGATTACAATCACTACAGGCAAGCACCCCTTCCAGGCCTTTCTGGACCTAGACAGGGGATAACACCCAAATGACCAGCTAGGCCAGAAGTCAACAGGCTGCAGGCTCAATGGACTTTACATCTCGAAACCACCCAGTGACAAGGGCTTTGAGAACTATTTCTTGGGTCAATGCTTTTAAAACTATTAATTGAATTCATTTCTCCACATCTAGGGACCATTGAGATACAACTGATACCCCAACAAGGCTTCCAGCCCATCTCGACCAAAGGAGTCAACATGGCGGATCTCGAGACCCCTTCCCCTTTTAGATCAGATATGGTGAGAGCTCTGTGGATCCCCAATAGGTAGGGACAAGGACCATTCTCAGCAGGAAGCAGATACAGGAGATGAGACACCCCAGTCCCTCAGCTTCCCATGGAGATTTGTGGGGATCACGTCTCTCAAGAGAATGTGAGGGAGGCAGATAGAATAGGGGGAATCTTGGGACCCCTCCCATGAGACTGCCCTGCTGGAATAGTCACCGCCTTGATAATACCCTTTCACTAGTGATCCCTGCCCCAGGCTAGGCAGCCACAGGAGGAAGTTCCAGGTACTTATGTTAGAGGGCACAAGAACCACCAGTTTGAGCCAGTTCCTAACACCTGCACAGTGAGAGTTACAATGACCTTCATCTCACCTGGGCCTCATTATACCATCATTGTAATGTCATACATATGCCCGGAAGTTCATTAATATTAGAACAGGCTGAACTCTGGGAAAGGGCATGTGCAGTTAGAAAAGGTTATGTAATAGGCCCCTTGTCAATCAAGCTTGTCAATCAAGAGGCCCCACACACAGATGGGCGTAACCCTTACAGCCAAAGAAAATAAAAGTACCAAAGCCTCGTTAATTGGGGTTCTTGAGCCATTTTCCTGCTGGAGCCCACTCCTACCTCTTAGGAGTGTACTTTCTCTTTGCCACTCGAGGCCCTCGAGCCACTCCCCTAGCTCAGCCCGCTCCCACCTCTTTGGAGTGTACTTTCTCTTCAATAAATTATCTCCTTGTTTCATTTCTACACTCTGGTGTGTGTCTCGTTCAATTCTATGCTCAAGATACCAAGAACCTGGACACCATGCCGATGAGGACACCCCATTTTCTGGTAACACTACCATGGTGTTTAATTAATGTTACCTATTTTATTATGTATTTTGCCATGTATAATGCACTGCCATGTATAATGTGCGCCTGTGCATAATGCACACCCACACTTTTAGCACAAACTTTCGGGGAAAAATCTTTTCTTTTCATTTTTTAATTCAAATTTATATTTGTTTATATTTAGGTACTTGTTTTTTGTACTATAAAGGAATTTTAACATTTATTTTTTAACATATTATAGTACAAGGAATTTTATGTAACAAATAATTACAAAACACAAGAACAGATACAAGGTATAAGAAACTTTATGAATTTTTTATATCACAAAAATAAAAGCAAAGAAAAAACTATTATGGGATTCCAGGGTATTATATTGCATACAGATATCATGAGTGATTTCTAGAGCTACACTTGTAACTCATAAGCATAAATAAAAGAATTAAAAACATTTATATAGATATGGAATTACTACTACCCATGAATCCTTATTTTTCCCCCACAAATTTGGGCAAAAAAATGTACATTACACACAGCAAAATACAGAATTTCTTTCACACATCTTATTTCCCAAATGATTGTCCATTAATGCCACTCTAGGTTTCCACTTTTGTGTTTTGCTGCTGCCATTCCTTCTGCCATAAATGCCTACTTCCAAATATTTCCATTTAATCCTACCCATCATTTAAGGCCAGACTCAAATGCCACCTCCATGCAGTCTTGGCTAATCCCCTCTATAGAGTAGTTGTTTCCTTCTCTGAAGTCCAAGTGGGAAAAGTTGGAGGAGGTAAAGTGACCAAGGACAGCTATTTTGTGCTCAGAAAGATAAATGCACCAACACTTAGATGGATAGAAGCAAGGTAACTCAAATACATTCCATGTACTATTTTCTCAAAGACAAGCTATTGGTTTTTGGCATCCGGTATCAATGAGAGCACCATCTCTGTTAGCCTATTGCAGAAACTGCTCTCATAATTCCTCTTGTTCTGGGCTGGCTGAGCACCTCTTCATTTGTTGTCCACTAGGATTTGGCTTCTAGAATAAAGGTGATATGGATAAAAAAAATAATGAAGGCTCCCTTGTAGGTTAGGCTCCCATAGCTGTAACAGCATGTACAAACACAGAGCCTTCTGCCTAGCTGAGGGTAAATCATTTAGGAAATAACCCTAACTATGGTGGTTTGTTCTAAGAATTTTCTGTGGGTTTGAAAATTCCTTCTTCCCCTGAGATTCTGCTAGGTCTGAAAAAAGCCTATTCCACACCCAAATGCTATTCTCTAATGAGTCCAGGTATCAGAAAAGGATGAACTGCTGCTGAGGAACAGACAAAGCCAGTGCAGTGAATGTGGCTGGTGTGGAGTCACGGACCCCAAGGGAACCACCTCAGCCACAGCCTTGAGCAGAGGGACATCAGGTCAACTCAGGAGAAGGAGGGAAATGCACATGTGCTATCCAACTGCAAGGTATCAGACTGAGCACTTAATGTTCACAGTCTTATTGACTCCTCAGGAAAGCCTGGTGAGGTAGTGGGTATTTACCCCATTTACAGATAATGAAGCTGAGGTTCAATGAGATGAACTGTCCTGGTCCAGGTCACACCCCTAGCAGAACATAGGACTGTTTTCATTCCGTGATCCCTTCTTACAAATGACTGTGGAAGAACAAAGAGAAAGGCAAGGCTATGAGGCAAGCTAACCAAAGCAACTCCAAAAATAGCTACTACAGGCCAAGCCAGGTTGACCAGACATCCTGTTTTAAACAGGACAGAAAACGGTCCTGTCCCATTTCAAATGGTACGTATGGTCAGCCTCGTCTCACCGGCCTAAATTCAAGGTGTCAGTGGGCTGACCACACATACCATTTAAAATGGGGCAGTACCATCATTTTTGGTCCCACTTAAAACAGGAAGTCTGGTCAGCCTAGACCAAGCGTGAAGTTTATTTACTTCTCCAAGTTCCCAAATCAAATTTTAGCAAAGCTTCCCTTCTTGTTTCTGAGTGATAAAATAAGCAAGTCTTCCATAGTGACAACTTGGAGTAGAGGGTGGGAAAGGATGCTCACAATTAATAGCAAGACTTCCACAGTGCCCTGCTCCCCTGCCTTTATCTGAAGATATGTACTAAAACTGATGAAACATCTAAGTCCAAATATGAGCTTCCATTCTTACGTGAACCATCTCCCTCCCTTACTCTTTCCATCCTGAATTTCTGTCTTTTAAGTTGGGTCCACTTTCCTATCCCAAAGGAGATGACTCCTAGAAGGAAGCGGAGGCTCAAGCCAGAAAAAGGATACAGGACTGATTTAAGGCTGTGGGGTAAGAAACTGAGGCTCAAACTCATTTGCTAATGTTTGGGGGGCTGGCCTCAACTTGATGAGGTGGACTGGTTTAAACTACTGTTGAGTCTTTTGGGGGGTGGGGTTATGAAGGGACCCAGAGGTCTAGAAAAGCCCACTCAAGACAATATGGTAAAATGTGTCCTTTGCTTGTCCCAACAAATACTCAGTTAGCACAAACTCTCTGCCAAGCACCAGGCTAATAAATAGGAAAATGGGACTTCCAGGAATCTAGAATTCTATAAGGGAAATACCAGGTACACACATCACTTCAAAATAAGACAGCATGTGTAAGTGCTATTAGAAAAATAAAACCAAATGATTGTTCCCTAAAAAGGAAGAACATTCTGACCCATGCTGTAATGTTAATGAAACTTCAGGGCATTATTCTAAGTGAAATAAGCCAATTACAAAAAGACAAATACTGTATGGTTCCAGTAATATGAGGTACCTAAGTAGTCAAATGCATTGAGACACAAAGTAGAATGGTGTTCGCCAGTAAAATGGGGAGGGGAAAGTGGGGGGACATTATTTAATGGGTATAGAGTGTCAATTTTGCAAGATGCAAAATTTCTGGAGATTGGTTACATAACAATGTGAATACACTTAACACTATTGAACTGTACACTTAAAATGTATAAGATGGTAAAATTTATGTTATATGTATTTTACCATAATTTAAGAATTTTTTAAAATTTCAATGAAAAACGTACTATTGATCTGAGGAAGGTAAAGCAATTGTATAATCTAACTGGAGATACCAAAGAAGGCTTCGTGGAGGAGGGGAACCTTGAGCGGAGGCTTCTAGAATAGACGGGCTAAAGGTGGATAGAAAAGAGCATTTCAGGTGAACACAGCAGCAGGAGCAAAGGCACATCTTTTTTTAAAAATCCAGAAATTTCTCTCTTCCTTTGCATCAACCCTTAACAGTCCTTTTCCCAGTGATCAAACAGCTGGAGCCCGTATCCGGGGCTCTCTCCTGTGACTCTCCTGTGACATGGCTCTCCCACCTCCTGCCTGCCTTCATCTCGTCCCCTCTCTGTGCATGCCTCTTCCTGCCTCTTGTTCTCACGCCCCCTCTGGTGTCTTTTGAACCTCCTAAAAGGAAAGCCTAGACAAAGGTTTGCTTTCAGCCCAGGAGCAGGCTTCCTTGGGGTCCTTCAGTAACAGCAAACTCTCGGAGACGCGCTCGCCTTTATTACCAGGCCCTGTTTTGTTGTTCTTTCTTCTCCTTGGATACCTGAAGCTTCAGAAGAAATGACCTCACCACCCGCAAGAGGCAATTGGAGGAGTGTCTCCCCGGCAGACGTGGCCAACCCGGCCTGCGCGGCAGCAGCTTTACCGACGGCGCCCTGACAGCAGGGAAGGGAAGAGGCCGCACGAGACGGAATTCGTGCACGGAGTCAGAGGAGGGTGGGCTCCGCGGCGCGTTTCTTCATCTGCGACGGGATGGATAAAGCCAGGATGACCACTCTCCTTGTTAGCCTCAGAGATGTGAGGCCAGAGTGCTCCTGTTTCTGAGGCCAATGGGAGGCAGGGAAAGGGCAAGCACCTCGGCCTCCCGGAGGAACGCCTTCCCCCAGCTCCGCCCCGCCCCGCTGCCGGCCGGCCGCGCCCGGGGCAGTCGGGCCGCAGGTGGAGGGTCCGCTGGCTCCTCCCCCTCTCAGCTTCCCAAAGTGCGGCCTCCTCTGGTGGGAAAACCCACGACGTGCCTGTTAGGTCGCATCTGGTTGACCCGAAGTGAAACCCACTCTCCAGTCCGAGAGCAGCCAGGCCCCCAATTACAAAATCGCCTGATGTTGAGTTCTGTCCTTTTTGTCCCGTCCTCCATTTTCCACTGTCACCTTGGGTTCTGAGTGAGGACTCAGTACCCTTTGGGGGACAAATGGTGCCAGCTCCTGGACATGGTACAAGCAGCAGCGTCACAGGCCCGACACTGCCCCGCCAAGTCTGTCTCTACCCTGGGGTCCACATTGCCCCTTTCTGGGCCTGCAGCTCAGCGTACACAGCGTCAAGCAACCAAAGGTTCCAGAGAGGGCCCTGCTTCCCCGCTGACGTTTCCTTCGTAGGAATTGACCTCTTGGGAGTTGAGTAGGGAAAGAATCCAAGTAGGGACCACGGTCCCTGGTGTCTATTGAATTCCACTAAAAATCATAATCATTCGGAGTTCCCTGGTGGTGTAGTGGCTTAAGGCTTCGGTGCTGGCTCTATGAGCGCTGCGGCCCGGGTTCGATTCCCAGCCAGGGAGCTACCCACATACAAAAAGAAAAAAAATTATAATCACAAAATCATGGAATCTCAGGCACCGTAGGTAACATGGCCAAGGCCAGCGGAATCCAAGAATCCTTCGTAAGCATCCCAACTGGGTGATGCTGGCTCCAGTGACCCATTTCCCCTGATGAAGAAGGCGCTCCTTTTAGGAGTGAAATCAACTCTTAGGAAACTCTTCCTTGGACTACATGAAAACTAAATCCTGCTCTCTTCATAGCTTCCACCCATAGATACTAATGCCAGACATACGTGACTATAATAAGTGTGTTGACTGACCAAATGACTGACTGACTGACCAATTGACTCAATTATTAAACAGAGTAAATTGGCAAGGTGGAGATAAAGGGAAAGA